>JAMLFT010002448.1:0-25500 GCA_026544285.1 Pachyrhizus erosus | reverse complement strand
TATATATATAAGATACTTAAAAAGAAGTGACATGATTCATTGATAAAATATGAATTTTAAAATTATTGTCATTTAATAATAAATACTAAAATTTAATATATAAAAGTTTATTATTAAGAAGTACTGCGTTATCTAGTTTCTAACTATAAAATTGACCCAAAACATTTGATAAAATTCTATATAATCCTTTTAACATGATTTCAAGATAATGTTTAAATTTAAAAATAATAATATATAAAAACATGTACTTATATGATGATTTTGCATGTGTTCAATTTATATGATTCAAAAAATAGATAAGTTATCATTTAGATGTAGGTTAGACATTCTCAATACATTTTAAGTATGTGGTGATTAACCTATTTAAGTTATTTTTACAAATTTCTTTTTTAAAGTCAGTCTATTATAAAATAAATTATTGGTATAGATCTATTTTGACTATATACTAAGTCAAATAAAAAGTTTAATAACATGACATGTCACAATAAGTGTCATAGATAAAATTGTTTTTATGAATAACAATCATACTAATAATTTCATCTAGGTTATGCTCTATCTAGACAACTTAGTTAAATCATAATTTATATTTACTATTTTATACACATTTTCTAAATCATTCAAATACCGATCATATCACATGACTTCAAGTTACAATCCATGATTACAACTTTGTGTACTTTTTTGTGCATCAATCATGTCATAGTTTGAACTTGCAATTCATGATTGCAACTTTAGTTTAACTAAAGATGTAATTTGTGATTGTCCATTTGTTTTCTAATTTAACATGATTTCACTTACAAATAACGTTCCTAAATTAACTTATTTTTTTAAAAGAAAATTACATAACACTAAAATCACTAGTTAAAATTGCAGTTTAACATGATCAATAATAAAATAAAATAAAAAAACAAAAAAACTAATGTCAATAATTAATTTAGTAACCAACACTTTTTATTTTTTATTTTTTATTTTGCAAAAGTGATCCAAATGGGTCAATTAACCTTAAAGTAAGACCAAGAGTTAACCTTGCAAGGAATAGGAGTAAGTGGCAAGCATTTTCTACATCATATGTAGAGAGCTTATAAAATATACATTGGATCACTTACAAGATTTTTAGTGAGCCTTGAATGATTTTTTAACTTTTTAAACATTTAGAATATATTTTCTCTTTTAATTAAAATTTTATTGGGTAGACCTTTCATTATTTGATTTTACCTAACTCGCTTAGTGTATGTATGATTTAACTTTTGCTTCTTTTGAACTAAACTTTATGCAAAATGTTGTTTTCAAAAACTAAACCTAATATTGTGTCACATTGACCTAAGTGTCAATAATTTAATAGGAGTGAGCATAGATTAGGTAGGTCAAAGTCTACCAACATGAATTAAAATGAATGAATAAGCAATAGTAAATTAGGTTGACTTAATGAGTCAAAAAGAATTATTTTTTCTCATCCTAAGATATATAGTCAAGTTTTGAGTTGGAAAAATTGAAATCCAAATAATCTAACTCGACTTGGCTATAAGTATTTTATATTATATTTTTAAGTGTACAATGACGACAACAATGTTGAATCTTGAACCTTCTGCTTATTACGTAAACCCTACCACTAGACTAACCTTTATGGTTCTATTTTATGTTATATTATTAATTAAGTATTAATAAAATGAACATGTATTGTGTAACCAAACAAACAAATCAGTATTAAATATTATCTAACATGAGTGCTAGTGAACTATTTTGTTTAATAGATTTATCTTCTTTCTTCGTGTCTTAATATTTACTATATCATTGTTAGTTTATTCTCTTCTTCGTACTCTTTCTATTTTATATTTTGATCACTCTCTCCTTCTTTCATGTCCTTATTCCTCACTATGCATCACACCACTCATCTTTATACTCTTTGCAACCAAAAGATACGAATAGTCAAATTAGAATTGAAACCTAAGATGTATGAAAGTCACACTATCATCAATAATATATATGTGTAATGTGTAACTCCCATAATATTATAGGTTATTTCTAATCATTGTCAAAATAATAATAAAAAAAAAACTAGCAAACCACACAATTACAAGTAAACCAAGTACATAAACTTACAAAAAAAAAAAAGACAAGAAAGGTTTAAATTTTGAAAATGAAAGGTCATTATCAAGTTTTTCTTATTAAGAATATATATTAAAGTTGTATATTAATGTTAATTAAAACGTACATTAATCTTAATTAAGAATTGAATATCAATGTAAATTAAAACATATATTAATGTTAATTAAAAAAAGACATTAAAATAACTAATAGATTTTTAAAATAAGATCAAGTTAAAAACAGTCACTTAAAAAACACACATTTTTGCATAAACTTTAAATTAAAAAATAATTACAGAAAACAGTTAATTAAAATTCCAAAGACCTATTATTGCGCACGCAGGAAGATTAGGTTATTTGCATTGCATTAGAGTAGCACGTACTGATCTCTTGCTCAAGAAACCATTTATAGTACTTGCTTCTTTGAGGATTTTAAAAACATACTATATATATAAACAGTTGAAGGTAGTTTATATTAAGCAATGTGGGGCATAAACTTTTTGAAATAATATAAACACACAACAACCTCTCTTCCTTTGAGTCTTGACGCTCAATGCAAATTCGTGAAAAGATGATTTCTCTTCACATTTTTATTTTTGTTTACATTATTTCTCTTTAAGCCTTTGTTCTCTGATTTCACGGTAAAGGCTTTGTCTAATTTCGACTGAGGTTCAGTGGTTGATCCTCCACACTCTTTATGATACCGTTCATCAGTTTGTATATTTTTCTTTAATTTTAAATTTTATTATTTTAATCATTTACAAACAAATTTCCTCATTTTTTCCTCACAAGAATAGAAATTTTTGACTTGCCTTAAGATATTCTAACTAATTTGGGTGTTATTCTCTCCAAATCCAACCTTGATCCATGTTTACGCTTATTTTTTGAATCAAGGTTAGAATGAAATCAGATTCTATATACCTTCAAAAGGATTCATAAAAGGTGCAACAAATAATTATTAGTAAAATTTGATTAAGGGTTTATCCACTTAAATTTTTATTTAATATTAATAATAATACGCTGATAGTATAAAATAATTTTATACTATCATTTAATCATAAATTATTATTTATATTAATTTTAAGATAATTTTATAAAAATTAATTAATTTATCATATTTAATAATTTATAAGTTAATAATTATATTAAATAATTTTATATTATCAATGTATAGTTATTTCAAAAATCAACAATCTTATCATATATAATAATTTGTTATTGAATAATAATGTAAAAACTTTTTATATTAATTGTTAATACATATACTAATTATTCATTTTATATATTTAACAAATTTTGATAAAAAAAAATGAAATTTAAATTACTTATTTAAAAGTTATTTGAGAATATTATTTGAGTAATACTCATTCTACAAATTATTTTTTATATACATGTAATCAAATGTAAATCATTTCAATTCAAATCGTCTTTAATCAAAACTATTTTTACGGATGTTTTTACCTTTATTTTGTGATGAAATAAAATATTTGTAAGGACAATAGTAGTTTTTTGTGTTTTTTAAGAATATCTTGTTCCAGTTGGATCTATCACGAACTCATCAAGTGAAAAATAGAAATTAGGCATCTATAATTCGTTGAATTATTAAGCTCAAGATAAAAATTTTAGATAATTTGAAGATCTAATCTTTATTCCACATCATTAAATATATCAATATTAATATATAATTTTATTTATTTATTGCTCAGCATAATTTCATTAAAAAAATACTAATAATACATTTTTTAGAATACATTATATACTATTAATTTATATTTATTAGAAATGACATAATTTTGTGAGTTCTACTTCATATTCAATAAGTCTCATCTATAATTTTATAAATTATAATTAATAATAAAAATATGCTATTAATACTCATATTTTATTAATTTGATTGAAAGAATAAAAAAGTACATTTATAGCGTGTTTTGAATGACATTAAGGAATATAAATTATTGAAAACAAGATAGATCCTTATTTAAAGATATATTAAAGATAATATCCTACTTTTTTTCATAATTATTGTAATTAAAGTCTTTGACTTGTATGTGACATTGTGAGATATCTCTAGAGTAACATATAAAACCACTCTTAATTCGTTATATTGGACATTTCCAGGTAAAATATCCTTATTAAATATTTGCATTATAAGCCTATAAACCTCCGGAAAATTTGTTGAGAAATATTTTAGTTATTGCCTCTTAACTAATAACTTTTTTTAATTTTTATTTTTTGTGGGTCAGGTCACAGGCACTGAAATATTCTTTGACTCAGTCAAAGAGGCGTCGCCTGAACGAGGACCACGATAAGTATGGTACGGCGCAGCAGTAGGGAATTACTTGCTAAAATACACCAGTGGGTATCTTGCGCACTCTCTCCCAAAAGGTTAGACTCCTTTTGACTTGAGAGAAAGGGAATGAATGATCGAACGAAAAGGAATGGGACGGTGCCTTAAATTGCGTTCCATTTCTCACTTTATTGTACCTTATTTCTTGTCTTTTTTGTTGGTGTTTCCAATTTTCACAGTACTATTTTTCAAGGAATTTAAGTTAATCGTGTAATAAAAGATCAGATATTTATTAAAAAAATATATTAACATTATTTAATAATTTTATATTGTTATTTAATTATAACTCATCATATATAATAAATTTATTAGTTTTTATAATAATTATTTTTAAAAAATATTAATAATATTTTACATTATGACCATTAAATTTTATCTATTATGTCCATCGTAAGCGTCTATTCTTAAAAGTAAAAAAAAAATTGTTTAAAAATATTGGTTAGTCATTAAAAATACAGTTAAACATTGGATAGTAAAATTTTATTAATTAAAAAATTAATTTATAAATCAAATTTAAACAGAATAAAATGATTTAGGAACAAAAAGTTCATTTCTTAACGTGTTACTTTTCAGTTTTAAGCCTTAAATACTATCATTTTTCTATTTTTTTTAGATTTTGAAAAGTAATCGTATAATCTCTGTAAAAAGGTTTATTTTATTGAGGAAACTTATTTTTTCACTAATAAAGATATTCATTTTTTTCCTTACTGCGTAATAGCATAGCAAAAAATTAGGGTGGTTTGCTATGAGAAAATACTTCTTGCTTTCATTGTTTATAAGAATTAGTGAAAACCAAAAAATGAAAAATAGAAAATAATAAATTACTGTTTTTATTTTATCTTATATAAATGTTTTAAAATCAACATTAATTGACAAAATGGAAATGATTTATGTCTCTTAATTAAATAATTCAAATTTAAATCTTGATCTTGAGGATGGAATAAACTATACCACGATCACAAAAAAAAAAATATAAATGTTTTAAAACAAAAATAATGTAAAAATAAGATGACATTTTTAATTAAAACTGAAAATAAAAATAAAACAAAATATTTTTTCAAACCAAAAAAGAACAATAATTAGCAATAAACTCTTTAAGATTTTTTTGATACATGCATATGATTACAAAAAAATATTTTTTGTCATTAATCGAAACTCCCTTTACAATATACATATGATTATAAAAAATATTTTTGATCATTAGTCTCTTTAGTTATGGGAATGAAATTCATCAAAAGGGAATAAGACCCACCTACTCAGTGAGAGATGAAGTTTATGTAACAACAGCCAGTGTGTTTGATAGCATTTTTTAAATTTCAACTTCTATATCAGATGGACTAATATGTATTTTTTAATGAAGAATGTTAGTAACATTATTTTTTATATTTTTTTAACATCTTTTATTTGACTGATTGAACTTATCAGTTTTTATTTAATAATTCTTTTCTTTATTTAAATGTAAGATCTATCAATAATAATAGTTTTTTATAAATTTCAACTTTAAAAAATGTTAGTAAATTTTAGACAAAAGATCGGTGGCATTCCTCTTTACTAATTGAACTGAGTTTGGCCCCTGAATAAGTTAATATATAATATATTGATGTTGTTTAATTAGTTAAATCCTTAGTTGAAAGATGGTTTGATTTGTTTAATTATAGCTTTCTTTCTACGAAGGAATTGGGAAAAGGGGACAAAAAATTTATCACTGCAACAAGTTGTACGGATTGGGGGCCCCCAAGGGGGGCTTGCTGCAAAGAGAAAATTTAGAGAGAGATTCTGCGCAGAAGAGAAAATATGCACAAGGTGGCAGAGAGGGCCATGAGACGCAAAAGCCACAGAAAAAGACACAACACGTACAGGACAAGATGCTTAAATATCCAGAGACATTTCTCCATCATTACCACCCTATTTCCAACCTGTTCACGTCTACAGTAACTGTGATTCAATCTCCAAATCCAACAGATACACTCTTAGCTCAGAAAAATGCTTCTTGCAGCTTTGCAACAATTAAACATGTATGCTATATATTTAATTTGTATTTTGTATACTATACATGTAGGCTAGTTATGTGATAGAATTATAATGTTATACGGCAAATGTCATGTTTAGAAAATAAAACAAATTTTTTTGCAAATGGATAATAAAAATCATATAAATAGGAAAATAATAAGTGTGTAAGTTTACACAAGGTAGTTATATTTTAATGGCTCATGTTTCTAATTACTTGTAGCAAGCTGCATTTTTTTTGTGTTATGCTACTTTGGCTAGCTAGATGGTACTGTTGCTGCTATATGGCATGAGTTTTAACTAGTTTTTAGGGCTTTGTGTAGGCAAGAATAGGATAAGAGCTGAGTTCAGAGATTGCATGGCTTGGATGCATGCTGGCGTGACAGTTTGAGCATTTTTCCATCTTTAGGTACTTCTCTGTGTGGCTTTAATTTGAATGCTGTGAGTTGTTATGGGTGGAATAGACAGGTCATTCTATATAGACTGCAAATAGCAGCCTAGGATGCTTCCTGCATTTGCATTTTCCACCACCCTTCTAAATACTTTGACTTCCAGTTCTAGATTATTGCATTTGAATCTAACCAAGCCTAATTCATTTCAAATCCAATAATCAAAGTGTTGCAGATATGATGTTGCTTAGATCTAGTCAACTTGAATTTGCAATCTAATCCACTACATTAGTCGGTTCCATATGTAAATCTGTATTACGTCTCAGATTGAGATTCTTTTTGTACCAAGTACTTCAGTAATATGACACTTTCGCTACATTAAAATAATCTTCTATAAAGGGATTGATTAATAAATATTTTATGTATATATAATATTTATTCAATAATATAACAATGGTTTTAAAACTATTTTGAAGAATAAGCGAATTAATTTATCTCATTAGTGCCTATCTTAAAAAACCTCTCTAAATATATTTATGGGGACAGTTCATAAAGAGTGCTACTCACGAAAACAATAAAGTGGTAGATTTTATGTTTGAGATAATGAAGTGGAAGTTATAATTATGTTCAACTACTTAAACTAAGACATTAATCATATTCATAATGATAGATGTGACGATTGAATTCCTGAATGGTGATATGGTATGGTGGCATAGAGATATAGGGACATCCCCATTCCTCCAAATGGCCACCTGGGGTGCCCTGTAGCAACGAGCTGAAGTTTAACCACTGTAAGAAATTTAGCCTCAGCCTCAATTTCCAAGGCTTTGGCACGTAATGCACATAGACTCATACTACCCTTTCTTCAGTTCAGTGTCCTCGAACTCAAAACTTTCGCACTTTCTCATTATCTTTTTTCAAGGGAAAATATATCAAAATCTAGTAAAGTAAAAACGATGGGACCAGGTGCAATAAACAATGAGACCCCTTTTTTCTCCACAATGGGACGAACCAAGGTCGATCGCTTTTCCTTTTGGCCCATGCATTCACCACTCACTCACTCACTACTGCCTTTACCTTCTTCATTCATTTCACACCCTCACTCTTCTGTCTCAACAATTCCAACATACCAGCTTATGTCCCCACATTGCCATTATAATAATAAGTAATCACAAATAAATATTACAATCATATTTTTTAACACACTTTTTTTCTACATTCAGATTTTTAAAAATTTTATAATTTTATAAGTTTTATATTTTTTTAATAAACCTCTTACATTTTTTTTAGATATAACTTAAATATATTTTCAGTCCATCAAATTTAAGAGTATGTCTTTTTTTAGTTTACAAATTAAACTGTCTATTTTTTTTGGTTTTCCACATTTACGAAATATTTTTTAATCTTTTTCGTAATATTTTTTTTATAAATTATGCATTTAAATTGGTAAAAAAAATCAGTTATAGAGATTAGTTTTTTATAAATTTAGAAAATTAAAAAATATAAATTTTAATTTGAGAGAATCAAAAATATAAACTTTCAATTTAAAAGATGAAAAACATATTTAAATATGTAGATTTTAATAATTTTTAACTAATAATAAAATATCTATTAGAATATCTCTAATATTCTTCATATAAAAAATTTACTTGTAATTCATATCAATTTTAAATAATTTAAATAATTCTTATTTTAATAAAAAAAATTATGAATCAGTTATTTAACTTACAAATATCATTTATCTTCAACGTCTCACATTTTCTTTCTATCATATATAATACACAGATAAAATAACTTATAAGAAATTGTTGCTTCTATAAACATTTTTCTCTAATTTTAATAATTTAACTGACTAAAATAATATGTTGTTATTAAATAATTCATACAATGAAGCTAAATAAGTCTCATTGAAAATGTTCTTAAAACTGTGTTATTAATACTCTCCTATATACAAATACTAAATAGTATAGGTATAAAATAGTTTATTAATTTTTATAATAATAAATTTAAAAATATAAAAAATAAAATAAAATATAATTAGTTAAAAATGTAAAAACTTATGTGTGAATATAAAAATCTTACATATATTAAGTAGTGAGTTGTAAATGGGGACAAAGAAAGATGCATGAGAGATATGATGGATGGTGTTGTATAGGCATAGGCATTAGAGAAAGAGGACAATTGTTAGCTGACACTTTTGGGACGATACTGTAAAGAGACTGCGTTACTGCGGCTGGAGACCTGGATCCCGCCAACATGCTTCTTGCTCTTTATTTCCTCCACTGCACAAACCCACTCTCTCTCTCTTTCCAATTTATATTATCTTCTTCTAACAACTAACATAAATAATATATTGCGTTTCGTGAAAGACATCAAATTAATTAATAAGCCCACTTTTTATAGGTCAATTTTTGTTTTAGTACACCTTGCACTATGTTTCTTCATTTTACTTTTTCTCTTTTTTTTAAATTCCACTTAATATTTAAATATGTCATGTCATATTTTGAGAGTAGTCTTTAACATGATATGTCTAAGAGATGATATCTTATCGTTAAATGATAATAAAAATATTTTAAATTTTTAAACTGATAAAAAAATAAAATCTAAAATCAAATTTTATCATATTTAATTACAAGGATTAAAAAATATATAAAAACCTAAAATTTATACAGATAATAATAAGTTTCATTATAAATATTTTATTTTCTTCTTATAATTGATTATTCGTTATCTATTATCTTTCTTAGCATTGTGTTTGTTTTGAGAAAAATAGTATAAAAGTGAGTTAAAGAAAAAGAAAGAGAAGTGACATGTGAGAATTTTATCAATTAATTTATTAGCAATGAAGTGTTAGAAAAAATAAATAAATTTTGGATGAGTTGCATAAAACATTTTGTGCAATAGAGAGTAGAGATAACAAAAAAAAAGAGCGAGAATGAATCTTAGATGTATTATTCTCTTAATAGAAGGATGTGCAACAAAGTGATAGTTGTTTATGTTTGTAATATAATTAATAATGGTGTATTTTATATGAAAAAATCACAATCATATGTTAAAAAATACACAATCAATTATGTCATATTGTTTTATATAATATACCATGTTATTTTAAAAAAAATCTTTTTTAATTTAATATTTGTGTTATATGATCAAATAATAAATATTTAAAGAAGTAATTAATTGATGTTTAAACTCATAACAAATTTGATTAAGAAAATGACTATATTAAGAGAGAAACTTACAAGATTTAAAAATTTTAAGTAAAAAATATAAAGTGTCCCTTATATGATCTTAATAAGTTTATTATAAGCACTTAGACAAATGTTTGAATCAAACTTTATGTATGTTAAAGTCAAAAATATATAAATGGGACCCTTTTATTTGTAAACCATTTTCATTGTACCAACACATTACACATAACATTTTATAATACCTAACATATTATGCACATCAAAATATCTTGGTTCAAAGATCACATATATGTTTCCAATCATATTCAAATAAAGTCATCCTTATGTTTCTACCCTTTATTTTTCTTTAAATCTTTAACTACTTCTTAGTTCTTTTTATTTCAAGTTATTTTAATTTTCATATTTTCTCTTCTATTCAATTCTTCGTTACCTTTTGATCTTGAATTTATATTTTCAACACTTTACTCCCTTTTTCATTTATAATTCATTGTAATTTACTTGCTTCAATTTACATTCAATCATTCATTTTTCATTGCATTTTTACATTCGTTTGACATTCTTGTAGAGTCCATTTCTTTAGAACAATACATTATTTTTCAAATATAATTTATAGCAAATTAAGATTTCAAGAACTTTAAATTTTGGTAAATTCTAAAGTTCCAAATTGTTTAATTTCAAATTGCCTTTAATTTATTGTACATTTTACACTCTTTTAAAAAAAAAAAGTGATTTCATTTGAATTTCATGCAATCCAGTTATCTCTAGATATTCCATTCAACTAATTTTTCATTTTTTATCTTTGAATTAAGTGATTACAGCTTCTTTAGAAACTTGTTCAAGTGATATTGATAACTTTGAATCTCCTAAATCAACAAATTGGCTCAATTTATGTTGAAACCAAATGTATTGTACAAAAATTTTCATACTTGTTCAAGTAGATAATGCCAAAATCTTAATCAAATTCAATTTAGAAAATCAAATTAAGAGAATTGTTTGTGCATCAAGATCTTGATCAAAATAACGAATTGAAATTTTGACTCAACTTTATGTCATTCAATTGAAAGTTACGCGTTGCTGGTTTGATGAAAAAATGAATCTACAACTAGTTCTTTAATTCTATAAATTCCAAAAAAACACACTATATTTGTTAGAATAATAAGTGGAAAGTCATCTTGGAGATTTACTTCAAATGAAAACATCTCTCAACTCGAAACAAAATTCCACCATCAATAGTAAGTTTTCCTGTTTTGGACTTGGTTAAATCAGTAATTTCACTAAATTGTCATAACAATATCTAAAGATTAAAGTTCACTTACAGCACTAAAAAAGTATTATGGTATTCAAAATTTTCTCTCTAGATTGCTCACCAGTTTTTAGTATTCCTAATTTTATATATGCTGCAATTTGGAAACCAAGCAACATTAATGTCACATGACGAGTGTGTACCTTTCTTTAGATAGAATGGTTTGTTTACTTGAATAAACAAATCAATCATAATTTCAGCTAATTAACAATGACCTTGAGTATGGTTTGTTAGTTCCGTATAAATCCTAGTTCTCATAGATTGAGACCAGATACTTAATATTTGTGGTTACCATATAGAAGTAAGAAAAAAGAAAGATGAAATTCTTATATTTTCTAGGAAAATGAATTTACTTCTTCCCTGCCGAATTATGCATACACCTATGGTGGCTATAGCATTATACTAGTTCTATATGCTAGTTTTTTTTTTTTTTTTTTTTTTAGGTAAACAGCTCTGTGAAACTTCAGATGTCTCGTATATTTAATTTGAAACTTTGGTTTTTTAACATAATTGTACGTTGTCTCTTTATTATGGTAATACGTAATTTTGATCCTCTAATAAGTTTTCACTCAAAATTAATCTTTTTTAATTATAACAGTCAAATTATTCCGTTAGTTTTTTTTTCTCTATTTAAAACTTTCAATTTGTTATCTTCTATTCTCAAAATCTTCATGAATTGAAATCGTAAAACTGGTTTTTAACTATTTTATCCTTAATACTAATCAATTGAGACATCAGATTTTACGCAATTTTTTTTAAAAATTCTCTTAAAATTTCATTAAGATTTAGACTTCTAAATCTTTTTAATATTTTGATATAAATTTAAACATTTTCAGAAATAGAATGCGGCATTTATGAGCTGTATCTCATTTGTTTCAGCGAGGACTCTTTTACATATCAATACGCAAACTTGGGCTCATAAAATTGCTTAGTGGTCAATGAGCATTATGGTCCGGTCCAGTTAAATAGTAGTCTAAAGACTTGAGACAGAGACGCAACCGTCGTGAGTTTTTGTTTGTTTTTTTGTTTTTCTCGGTCACATCAGTTCAAACAACTATGTTTTTTTTTTTTTTTTATATCTTTTTACCTATGACTATAACTGAAACCAAATTAGTGTATTGAATTGCGATTGGGCTGTTTGGACAACTTTATAAAAAAAAAACTATTTTTTTAAAAATAAAATAAAATAAAAATTTTCGTAAGTTAAAATTAATTTATATATAAACTAAAACTTAATTTTTTTTTAAAATTGATATGAAATACTTTTTATAAAATATTTTATATATAAGTTAATTTTAATTTATAAATATGTTTATTTAAATTTTTTTTGCTTTTTTTAAATATTTTTTATAAGTTTATTTAACTAGACTCTTAGTCCTTGAGATACTAGTGAGATGATCCAGGTTAGATATTTTAATTCTCAGTGTTTTAAATAAAATTTATCAGTCTCTAATGTCATTCATTTAAATTATTTTTGTTGTTATCTTGTACCCAAAAATTAAGATTAAAGTAAACGACTTTCTTAAAATCAATAACTAATAGAGAATTTTTTAAATTTTAGAAATTAGAATATTTAATCCATACAATTTAAAGGACTAATTTAAAATTTTACTTTTAAAACAGAAACGAGTTTTTATCTTAAAATTTAGAATAAGAAAAAAATACATTTTATCCTGTAATGGACAGGGTACTTTAAATTTATTTTAAATTTGTACTTTTCCTTAATTAGTTATTTGATCATTAGTATAGTTAATATATTTCAATGATACTAATTAACTAAATAATATGACATTGTAAAAAAAAAAAAACTAAATAGTATGATTCAAAATAGTAAAAAGTTATAGTAAAAATAGTAATTAAATATCAAACATTTAACGTCAGTATTAAATATTTTATCGAGAGTTCATTTTGTTTATTTATTTTTTAAACATTTCTTTATATTAGTCTCTCGTATTTTTCTTTTTGTGAATGAAAGCGAACGGTTATCTGCCTAAACTAAAAGTCATGACAGTAACAAATAAAGACAAAGTATGATAATAAGGAGAAATTATTGTATAGTGTGAATATAAACATGATATTGGTCAATCTTTATATAATATATAATTAATTTTTTAATCTACAAAAAAATTCATTTACATGTTACAGGAAGTTTCTTCGTTCATCAAGAGCATAAGCATATGATGATTTTGAAATATAAAATTTCTCTCTAGTAAAGGCAATTAAACAAAGGAACGGGACATGTCAAATAAAGTTTTTAAGCATGATATTTTTATAATGCATGAACAATAAAATTCTAGTTAACCAAAAGTATTGAATTTTTTGTAAATTGTTGTTCATAATATAAGTTATTCATGATGAAAATTATTTCATATTTTAATTGTTTTTATTACTTGATTTCTCATGTTATCAGTTATTTTATATATATATATATTATTTTTTAAAAAAGATGTCGATAATAAATAACTATGATAAAGTAAAATATATTTTTACTTTCTATATTTTTATAAATTATTATTTCATAAAACAAAAATTGTACTATACTAAAAAAATTATGATATTTTGAAACTTTAAAAACAAAAATACAATCAAGTCAATTCTTTTAATAAGACAAATATCAATCAACAAAAAGTTCTAAGAAATAGACAAAATCTAAATACTATGCTTTGATGTGGATTAAGAAGTCTATCAACAAGTCATTTAGTAAAACTAATCCTAAATTTTTGCGATACTAAGATCTCCGTTGTTTCTGTAATTAAAATATATTTTGTTTTAATCTTTTTAAGAAGACAAAAATGAGACAAATAACGAAAATATTTTCTAATATAATCTATGAAGTAATTAGACAACAAAAATGTGAAAATTAATTACTTATACTTCATTTTAAATACTTGATATTTAATTATAATTTTATATTTTAAGTTTTTATTTATTTCATATTATTTGGTTAGGTAATTAATATTAATAAATGTATAATAATATTTATTAGGATATATTAATTAAGTTAACGATTAAATAATCAACAAGAAAGATGGAGTATATTATACATAAAAGGTTGACATGCTTTGACATTTAGATAAATCTTAAAAGAGTAAAATATAATTTACTTTAAAGATTTAAATTAACAAGCGTTATTCAATCTAAGAAAAAATGATGATGATAAGTTAAAGATATTTAAAAGAAGAATTCAGTGTTAAATAAAGTTAAGAACAATCACTTTTAAAGGTATGTTTCTCTTCTTTAACCAATATATTTGGTGTTGTAAATTATGATTGACTTTTGAAATGCGATGCTTTTGGAGTGAATGGAAAAAAAATTATATTTACTACTAAGTATTAAAAATTTTGTAATTTTTGTTTATAATATAGTATAGTATATTTAAAGTTTAAAATTTATTGTTTATTCATTCATGTTATTAATTATTTTATATATTTTTATTTTTAAATGAAGAGAAATAATTATAATAAATGATGAATGATATTCAAATCGCATTGAAATTATTAGACATTAACATTAGAAATAATGAAGGACGAACATAGTCTTTTTTTATGAAGGCAAGATATCAAATATCAATGTAAGAAAACTTCTCTTAACGAGTAAACTAAGTTTAAACACTATGTTTTGACGTTGATTATCTGGTCTATTGATGAGATTTTAATAAAAGCAATCCTTGATATTGCATTTAAAGAGAAATTCAAATAACTAAATAATTTTATTTTAAAATTGAGTCCAAATAATTTAAATTTTAAATTAATTTATTTATAAATTTTACACTAAAATGTATGTAATTGAAAAATATATACTCTTATATTATAAATCAAAATACATAATTTAAAAAATAAAACTTTTACTTGCTCTACTCTGTCAATTAAATATTTTTATATTTTTTCTTATGCTTTTGGAGTTCTACTTCACATATTACTTTGTAGGTCATATTTTGTTAAAACATCTATCTTTTAAGCATCTCAGACTATGCTCTCTTTTTTATATTTATATGTATACTTGATTTTCTGAATTGATTAATTATTTTAATTTATTATTTTTATTTTTATTTATAAATTAAAATTCTATATATTTTTAAATTAATAATTAAAAATAATTTTATATCATAATTTACATAGCTTATTATAAATTTAAAATATAATTTATATGTTTAAAAATATTTATTTATTATAAATTTAATCATAATATATTTTATATTAAAAATATTTATTATGAAATTTAATTACATAAAAATAAATATTCATCTGATATAATATATATATATATATACATACAAAAACACTATTTTAAAACTAAACGAGTACACTCTATATTAATAGAAAGAAGGGAAATAAACTAACATAATTACAAGTCGGCCTCACAGTAGAACTGAAAATAATGGACAACCTTTTTTTTTTTAAATGTAAACTTACAATTTTTGCCATGACTATTGCAATTAAGAGAAATGTTAATAATATATCTAAATATATCCAATGCACTTTTTGTAATATATTTTTTATTGATTAAATTTTATTAAAATAATATAAAATCATTAATGAAATTTACTAAATAAAATGCGTGTCTCACAAAATTTTATGATTTCAAATAATTATAAAATTGATATATTTAAAATCATACATCACTCCACTTCTCTCTTGTTGTCAATGAAAAAAAAGTAAAAATTAAAAAATTATGCAACAATGTAAAATTGTAAGATCTTTTTAATACCCTTTTAATTTGTGAATTACATTATTACTTTTGAAGATTTGCTTGACAAACATTAAAATAATAAATTTATCTAGGAAGCATTCTCAAGTCTTAACCAAACATAACAACAGAAAGCAATTTGATAAAAGTAAGACATGAATTAAAAAAAAAAAAAGAAAAAGAAAGGAGAGTTATGTTTGGTGAATTGGAATATCTAATAATGAAGCGAATGGTAGTTTGAGAGTCCATAAATATATATTTTGGGTGGTTTTATGAAGAATATGATGACAATCAAAGAGTGGTTTACTATATAGGGTCATAGCATTTAGGACACGTCATGTGAGAATCTCTCTCTAACCTCTAACTTGCTCTATCTTCATGAGTCATCATCTTGCAACTTCTTCATTGATCGCTTAAATTAGGACAACCGTTGAAGCTCGCGAATTTTTTCTCTTTTTCTCAAATCTGCATTCCCCCTTCCTGTTTTTTTGAGAAGGTGGGAAATACACCCCAGAGAAATTCAATCTACCTCTTCCTATTTCTCTTTCTCTGGGTTTGATCCCATTTCTCTTCATTTCGGAGGAAGAACCACAGATAAAGCAAGGATTTTCCACTTAATCCATTTTCATTTTCATTGGAAGGATTTACATTTAAAGGGATCGTTTGATTTTATCAGATAATCCCCCAACCACAAAAGGGGGTAGACGCGGAGAAACCCCCTGATAATTGAAGACCCTAATCCAGATTCAAATGAATCTTTCTTCAAAATCCATGGGTTCAACGTTTTCCCCCTTGGGTTTCCTCATTTTTGCTATTTTCATTAGTTTTTACGCATTTATTGTCCAATCCAATATGGAAAAAGGGAACAATGGCGCTCAATCAACACCACCACCATTTATGCTGACAAGTCCACCTCCACCTCCACCTCCACCTCCACCGCCATCGCCAACGCCACCACCGCCACCACCACCACCTCTTCCGCCATCGTCAGCGTCTCCTCCGCCACCATCACAACCCGAGGCACTCAATTCTGCTCCTCCGCCAAGATCGTCGCAACCCCATCCTAACAATAGGCCCGACATGAAAAGATCGCCGCCACATCGTCGCCGCCGCCGCCGCCATCAGCGTAAACCGCCGCCGCCGCCTCCACCGCACAAGATGAATGCTGGGAAAAAGGTTGGACTTTTGTTTGTGGGCATTGCGGCAATCATGCAAGTTGGCATGGTTGGGTTCTTGGCAGTCAAGAGAAGGCAACTTTTGAATAGCGATGACAGATACGAGACTTGTTCTTGAAAGAGATTTTCGACGACTTTCTTATCAATTCTTTTTTAAAATTTAATGGGTTGAAATTCTTTGTTGAACGCGTCATGGTTGTGGGAAGGGGAATATTGGTTGGATTTTGCAGAATTTGAGGAATCATTGGAACATGAATTATGTGCAATTGATGCCATCATTTCTGCCCCTTTCTGTTACTGTGTATATTGGTACTGCTAGGTCACGTTTCATGTTGTGTTGCCCCTTTTCCCTTAGTTCCATTACATTGACTTGTAATAGAAAGAAAAAGTAGCCCTCATGTACCTTTTTTTTTTTTTCTAATTTGATTTTTCTCTAACATGTTCAGTGTACAATGATGTTAGGAATCTTTAAAGGATAAACAATGACACGAGCTTGATTCCTTTGGTTTTTCTCCTTGAAGTAAATGTCAGATTGTTCAATGTTCTTATAATCTTTCTGTCATTGTGTCTAGAGGTCTCTGGTAGTGCATCAGAATTGTTTTGATTTGTTATTCTGTTGTTGCTTCAAATAGAAATATAGAATTTTTTTTTAATGTTTGACACACCCTAAAATGACAACCTTTTCTTCTTTTTGAGTGACAGATAGAGATGATGTTCTGCTTCGCCATCTAAAAAGTAAATGAATTGCTAACTGACTTCAAAGAGGATTTTATTTTGTGTTTGGTTTCACAACTCAGAATGTAATTTTAAAACCAATAATTATAACTTTTACATTTTAAACGTGACTTTTACTTCTCAATGGATTTAAACCTTAATTCGGTGGAAAACTCCCCAAGGAGTATTATACGCCTAAAGGATGTTAACAACGTGATTTTTGAATTTCGCCCTAGAGACTGTCATTTATAAGGATAACCTGTTTATTCGGACAATATACAAAATGTTGCTTTTAGATGCCACATTGCAAGCAAGTTTAAATACGCAAATTAATATTTATTGGATTGTTGGTAGTTTGTCGAGCGACATATTTTGTGATAGATCTTCATGACATTGTTTTATTCACTACTACAGTTAATAGGAAAAGGTTTGGTGGTTCTTGTTTTGAAGAATTTTATAGAAAACAGAGAGAAGGTAATGAATGAATTTGATCTGTACTATCATTTTCTACAGCTTATATGTTCTTAAAAGTTTCTTTTATTTCCTTTCAAATCTTAGTAAATTAACTTCATTATAGAAAATATTATAGATTTAAAAGCTGACCAAATGTATATGATTAACTTGCTTGCAATGTGGTGTCTAATAGCAACATCATATATATTATCTAGACAGGTTATCCTTATTTAAGTCATTAGACGTTAGTTTTTTTTGTTAATCAGACGGTGAGTTTTGAAGACGACACATTAAAAGTGGTGTTTTGTATCATAACTATTTTTATTATTATTAATTTGTGTTTAAGAAGTCTATTGGATTTCTTTGTGTGCAGATAATTTTGTGGCTTGTTATTCTAAAGTCAATTTATTTATTGTTATGTTGTTCACAAATTGTCCTCTTCAATAACTAGCAAAACACTGGTGCTCTTTCTCAAATAACACCCCTAGTCCCCCCAGATTTGTTCAAGTTAATGAACACTCGCAAGTCTGTTTTATTGCACACATTTTTCATTTACTAAAGTCTCTTTCATTTACTAGATGATTATGTATCTATAATGCCTTTTATTCATCCAAAAGAATATTGATCTTGTAAATCATTACTTGTGGAAAGGTCAACAGGGTAAGTAATCAATGGTAGCTTTTGATGAAGCAGCAAATGCTATACATGGAAAATTGTCTAAAATTTCCTGAAAGGATGTTTCATAGACGTTAATTTTTTTGTCTGAAATAAGGAACGTAATGATGCTAATGAAGAGCTAGTTCAAATTATTTGTTATTTTGGGTGTTATAATAGTTGGGTTCTGAGTTTGTTGTCCATGGAACATAAATTGAGTAGTTTACTGCAGATAAAATTGGCAGCAAGTGGGGTTCAGTATTATTCATTTCATACCTTTTTCTTGTTCAACCCACAAACCGTATTTGAGTTATAAATATGCATGTACGAGATTAGAAAAAGTTGGAAGGTGTTGAGCATACACGGAATAAATATATTTCAGTAGTAATTGGGATCAAGTTATACTTACCTAGGCAATTTTTTCAAGTATATATGTCTTCTGATAAATTGATTCTCAAACGTACATTGGCAATAAAAGAATGCTCACTCTAATGTGATTTGTTTTTTTTATGTTATACTTAAATGTTGATTTCAGATTCTTTGAACATTTAAAATAATTTTCTTTTTCGCGTTTGATGTCTTGGAACTGCAAAGGCAATAAATTTCCTGTTGAATTTGTTTTTGCTAGTCATGTGGGATGCAACTGGTTAAAAAAGACTCATATAGGACGAAGATGTGAAAGACGTGTCTAGTGATTTATTTTTGTGATTTTTCAATAATTTTTTTTTAATAACTCTTCTGACTTTGTATTTAAACAAACTGATGAATTATTAAGATTTAAAGATACGTAATTATTATTTTCTAAAATACATAATTACTCATAAAAATAAGAAAATTCACATAAATTATATTTAATTTAATAATTCATGATATAATCTACTTTTAATTTACATTTATTCCTCAATCATAAAAATAGCTCTTACTCTTTTTTTATTGTATAAAGTAACAATTTTATTTTTATCAAAAACCTTGCAAATTAAAAAAGTGATTTTCCTCATAATTTAAGTAAAAGATATTTCAACCATCCTTAAATGACTAAAGTGTTAACCTTTTTAAAAAAAATTAAAATTAACTAATAATGTAATATTAAAAATTTTATTCCTAATTTACCCTCAAATAAATTGCATCAATCTTAATGAATTTTAAGTACGGTCGCTGTTAATTCTTCAACCACCACAATTAATCACTCACTTGTACTCTAGTGTCTCGATTACCGTAATTCTATTACGTACTTGGAATAAAGTGATTATAAACAAACCAATTTTACTAACATCTCACATACTAAATGAGTGGAAGCCTTTTTTTTTATTTTTATTTTTATCTTATTTGCAGTAATACTCTAGTAACATTTGAGTAGTAAATATGAGCAACTTTTTAATATCATTTGCAGTTGTAATTTTTATTTAGCACAAACAATTTAGGAAACGAAAAGTAGAAGATTTCATGGAGACAGAGACATTTCAAGACTTAGAATTAGAAATGGTAGAAGACTCCTTGGATAGATTAGAAGACTTTTTGGAGATTGATAGAGTAGAAGACTCAGAATTTTGAGAGAGTTTCAGGATAAGATAATGAAGACTCCATAGAATGCACTTCTCATTACAATAATAATAATAATAAATTGTTGGATATAGATTTGAATTTTCTTGTAGATTATCAGTTTGATTTGAACAAGTTTCTTTAAAAAAATGAAACTTTACAAGAAAAACACATAACAGAAGAAATAAGTGTCATGGTAAAAAAGTTTCTTCGGAAGTTGTATATATTGACTTTTGACTTTCTGATGTATGGAAAAGATTATTTTCATGGGTGCAATTCACATGAATGCATACACTCTCAAGTCTCGTAAAACAGGTATTTCGTGGATATTTTTATGGATTTGGACTTCTTATGTAAACCTTTTTGAATGTATATTTGGACTTTTTGTGTAGGATAATCCCAATGAAGTGTGTATAATCCAAATGAATCTAATTACTCTTAATTTATAAAACTAGAGGACAAAATAATGGGACCTTTTATTCTAGTTAAGCCTTTATGTAACCTATGCTTTTGTTACCAATTGTATCAACCAATAAAATTGCCTTTCAAAATAAAAGGATGATGGGACTTTTGATTGCTTAAAGTGGGAATCAAATTAAATTTAACTTTGCGTTGAGGGAATTGAAGTTCAGGAGTTTCAGAGTCTTAATTTTATTTTTGAATGGTTGAAAGTTATGAATTTCTTTTATTTTTTATTTCATCTTTAAACATAAAATTTTTATTGATGAACATTTAAAATTAAATTTTTTTCTAAATAAAAAAGAACATCCTAATTAATGTCAGATCACAATTTAATTGGTAGGTAGTCACTTTTGATATTCTAACTTTGTTTTCTTTAAATGTGGAATTTTATACTAGAAAGAACCTATTATTTTCATAATTTCAACCATACATGACTGTAAAATTAAAAAAATATATGATTTAACTTTATCGTAGATAATTTTTTAAATAATTTCTCAACTGCATTCATAAGCTCGTGAACGAATTTGGGTGACTCCTTATATTGTAAGGATTGAATAACACTAAAACAATCTAAAATCTAAAATATCAAACGAATATTAAATCCATCTTATGAAACTGCTTGACAAAATTCATCATCATCACAATTAATGTGTGTTCTTCGTTATCTTATTGAAAAAATATCAAAGAACCTATTTCCTTCCTCGGCCATTTTACATCAGGTAAAATTTTATCAAACAAGTATGACTTTATAAATGCTTTGTTAATTGAAGTTGTTGGTTTGGTCTCTAGTGTTCCTTCAACTCTGTTAATACTAGTCCTTGTAGTTGGTTTTTGTGTAACAGAAGGAAATACACCAATTTTCCCAAAAAAAGAAAAAATCATTTCCTTGTGTATCTATCCTTGAACAAGTTATAGTAACTAAGAACATGACTTTTCCAATGAAATTTTTACTTTTACAAGTGCATATTGAATCTTCTTCTTCTTGTAGCAAATAAATAGTTCTTAGACTTTTCAATCATATAGAACCACTTCTCATCTATATGAATGATGTTATACATCCTCGAGAAAATTGGATCATGTGGCAAGCTAGCATTGTCAAGCATTGATATACAAAATTGTAACCTAGCTTTTTTGTTCTCTACAATTAAAGAAGGCTTTATAGCATTTGAATACCTTCATATGTCTCTAGACTTTAGATGCCTATGAATTGTGGTCTTACTCTTGGTTAATGGATAAGCAAGAGACCTAAAAGTTATCCTTTAATGCAAAGGAGTCTCAGAGACTGAAGCAAAATCAAATTGAATTATCTTACCGTTGCTATCTCTTATCATTTTATGAGACAAATCACATGTACACCTTTTATTTTTTACTTTTTTCCAAACACATTGAACAATACTCTTGGAAACAGAAAATTGTGATGCAACTATTTTAGTCATTCTTTTTTCAATTTTCCTTCAACATTCTTTTCCAATAGAACATCATATATATGGCCCTTCTTTGAACATTACGCAACTTTTCATTTCTTCTATAACTTGTTGCTTGCGGCATTTTCAAATTATTAATGTCATCATTAAAATTGTGGTTTGTACATGAGAAAAAAAATTTACACAGCAGTTAACTGTGTTAAACATAAAAAAATGACTATGTGACACATAGAATTAAAATCGCGGTCTGTACAGGGAGAAAAAAAATATTATCATAATAGTTAACTATGTTAAACATAAAATAATGACTATGTTACACATAAAATTAAAATCGCAGTTTGTGTACATGGAAGAAAAAAAAAACATAACATTTAACTATGTTAAACATAAAATATTGACAATGTTACGCGTGAAATTAAAATCGTGGTATGTACACAGGAATGTACACGGGAGTATACAGTGAGAATAACTAATATACAAAACATAAATTTTAATCTTTTTTCTATAGTAATAATTTAGACATAAAAGAGGAAATTAAAATTCAAATTACAATAACATAATAAACTAAAACTGTCATTTAAAGAAATTACAAGCTTACTTTTCATTATATATATATATATATTTCAAAAATATTTTTTTAACATTTATTTAATTTAATAACTTTTGAAGGGAATTATAGCTTTATTAAAATTAAAAGAAAAATTTTAACTCGGGACATTAGATTAAAATAAAATAAGCATAAATAGCGCCTTTAACTTTAAAATTTTGACGTTATTATTGACATAAATTCTTTAACTCGGGACATTAGATTACAATAACGTTAAACATATATTTATGTAGGTATAAAATAACTTAAAAAATTTAACAATATATTGCTGTCTAACTCTAAAATATCAAACTTAATTAAAAACAATTAAAGATATAAAGTGAAAGATAAAAGAGTAAAATATAAAACTATAAATAAAATAATTTACACATATCAGTGTTTAACTATGGTTCTGGCAATATTTCTTCAATTGCTGGATTATCTTCCATTAATAGCTCATCATTTAAGTCAAAAGGAAAATAGTTAATTTAGAGAAAAAAAAAATTGAAATATTGAAGTAGAAGACCTTTGATTGATGTCACCATCTATTTCTTCTTGACTGCCCTCAATATAAATAATGTTTTTTAGTATAATCTATTTCTCTTAAATACATTTTCAAACTCTGTATTGCAAATATGTTATGGTTATTACTAACAAGTAAAGGTTTTATAGAAAAAAAAAATGGTGGGATTTAATTGAGTATTGAAAATTTGGCAAACCAAATAAGTTCAATACTCCCACAATAAAAGTTTGTTGGCAAACTAAATTGGTGGTTCATGTTAGCTGGAGTATGTATCTCTTGAGATGCAGGAGTCTTGAAAAGTTGATTGGTGCAAAACAATTGTGTAAGATTATGAAATATTGCATTTTTCTTGTTTGTCAACAAAATCAATCATAAGAGAGAATGGGATATAATGCTCGTGTATCCAGGAATGCGTTGTAAAACGTAATGTATTTATTAATCGAGAGAAATGTTTATATTTGCAGCAGATAAAACTAATGCATTTATTGAGAGAGTGAAGTTACTTAAATAAAATTATTTCAATAAATAACATTGCAGTCATTTTAGAATGAACTATTATAATTTGACTCTATAATCGATTATTAAATGTAAGACATAACATATGCGTTTTGCATTAATTATTGGTAAAACTTAAAAAGTAGTAACCTACATTACTTAAGATTTCTGCAATTTTCTAAAAGTGTTCCCGTAATGATAGAGCATGTATTGGATTTGCTTTAATTACTTACATTTCACTTGTAACTTAGGTCAAAATACTAAAAAAATTTAATGTAACACCGTCCTTTGTTACTTTTGTTTGAATACCTTGTCTCTTGATCTGTGATTGTATTCATGTTTGATTCTACTTGGGCTTTATAAGGGCACAAGGCCCAAGTGACAGCAAGAAGACAAGTCGAGATTTTATAGCATCATGATGTGGCCCAACCCAAATCCTCAACAGAAAATAGAGTCCAATTTTGGAGGACTTAAAACAAAAGTAATAAAAGCTGAATGTGCTCAACGCGGAAAAGAGTTCAAAGATACCAACTTCTCTAGTAGACTCTGTTTACAAGCTTTTCCAAGATGATGGAAAAAGCATCCATTATTGTTTGATAGCACAAGTGTTGTTCACTTTCCTTCATTGACCAAAAAACAATTAAAAGAATAGATTGGTAACACTGTCTCAATAAAGTTGGCTAAGTGGTTAACCCGATTAAAGAAATTATAGCCTTTTTTATTAGCATGAATTTTAGTATTTTATGGTGAAGCCAAGCACACAAAAATAAAATAAATAAACTCACATTAGTATTTTTATTAGTTTGCATGTTTGACAATTCAACTATGTTTTTGAAAAAATATATTTTAAGTGTGAAATCCTCAAAATATATCCACATTTTACACTTCAAACTTGATTCTACTTCGTTATCTAAATAAAAATAATGTATCTCAACTCATTTTTAAAATAGCACTTCTAAATACAGCTTTTTAACATCAAAATTTTGAAATTAATTATACTTTTTCTTTAAATGACAACAATGATAGATTCAACCTCATTACTACTAGTCATGCTTTTTTACCTTTCACACTAAGACATTTTTCAATAAAATAAAATTCTTTTTCAAATCAAATTTACTCTTGTATAATAAATCATAATACACAATTTGACGACTGGGAACTCACGGCCTCAATTAGATTTTTTTAATTAGACATTTTAATATTTTCTTCTTTAAATGTGTATGCATTTTATTTACTATCCATGTAATTAACTAAAAAAAATTCTTTTTCCATAAACTCAAACTACTACATTTTCATTTGTATTTGTATTTGTATGATTAATCTTATTAACCTTATATTCCTTTCAACCTATATTCTTTTATTTTTATCTTTAAATTAAATGTTAATATTTTCAACAAAAACTATCAACAATTAAAAATATTTTTATATCACAATTTAAATTGTTCATTGTAAATCTAAAATATAATTT
>JAMLFT010002447.1:0-25503 GCA_026544285.1 Pachyrhizus erosus | reverse complement strand
GAAATTTCATCTTGATTTTTCTTCTACTTCTACTTCAATTTTATTCTCCCTTCCATTTATTAATGGATTAACATCTTTATATTTGTTATTATTTTTATTAACTTTTAATTAATAAATCAAAATTTTAGTTATCCTTTTTCTTTCCTAAATTTTTATTTCCTAATCCATTTCTAAATATTTCACACGTATTATGATAAAAAGATAAACTCTTAAAATAATAATATTATATAAAATTTGGGATGTGACATAACTCTTATTATCTCAATTGAAGTTTTCTCAATTCGTCAATGACGAAGCTTTGTAACTTCTGTAAAATTGTGATTCTTTGTGTTATTCTTCAAATTTCTTCAACAAAAAGATTCGCAAGGTGATTTCGAAACTATCAGGACAAGTTTGAGGCAACGAGATGGAGAATTGAGGAAGAATTTTATGATTAAAGTTCTCTATGTTCTTCTTAAATTCAAACTTTGATTCTCTTTATATACACTTCTGTGGCTCACTTTCTTTGTGGCAAAGTATTCCCTAGGCTAGGACGAAGGTAGAGAGATGGCTGGTAGAGCATGGGAAACACATAGTACAGGAATTGCAGCCTTTGAAAAATCAGCTCAACGTTGAGATGACGAAGCTGCTTCAATGGCAGTCAAGCGTTTTTAAGAAGGATTAAATAGAATTTAATATGTAAAATAACAACGATGGCGTAGTGGTCAAATGACAATCCCTACTTACCATTCTCCACTTCGACCTCGTGCTTTTGTGTTCGAATTCGTCTTATCCCGTTTTTTCTCTTTGCATTTTATTTCTCTTTATTTATCTAGCGCCCGCTCTCAACTCTTTTCTCTCTCCCTTAGGAGCAAGGTCCAACCCTTGGCTCCGCCTTTTCCAAGCCTCCTTCCTTTCTTTTTCTTTCATTTTTTTTTGTTTCTTTTTTTATTTTTATTTTCTATTTTCTGTTTTAAATTTTTATTAATTCTATTTTATATTTGTAAATTCTTTCAAAAATTCTATAATGTTAATTATATTTTTTTCTACTGAATTGAATTTCTTTTTTCATAAAAACCTATTTATTTTGATAAAATTAATTTGTTTGGTCTAATACTAATAATAATTTAATTTTACTTAATTCTTAAAAATTTATTTTAAATTTTTGAAAATTTTATTTTGATTCTAATTCTAATTTTAATTCTTCTCTTTTCTATTCTTTCTTTATTCTTTTATGGATTAGATCGTTTATATTTTGAACTCTTTTTTTTTTAAAAAAAATTCAAATTTTTACTAACTAAAATCTTCTTTTCTTTCTTTCCTAAATAATATTTATTATTTAATAAATTCCTATTCAAAAATTAATTTCTTACTTTATTATTAATTTAAATTATGGATAATAAAAGAGATAAATTCTAGAAATATAATATTATATATTTCAAAATTTGAAATGTTGCAGATTGAGGATGTAAATGTCAAGAATTATTGATGTTATGTTATTGATGTCTCAAATTACTATGTAGTTGACATATCATAATTTTTGATGTGTTGCTTAAATGGAGACAAATAGTTGATCTTGAAAACCAAAAATAAAAATTAATAGAGTTAGAATATTTTTTATTAATGTTTTTTGATTTAAAACTAAATATTTACTGTGTTTTGACACTAAACTATAGTTGTTGCCTACCATCATATTTATTATTTCTTCATTGATTTACAAGTAAATCACACTGTAGCATTAATAGTAAGCTACATTTACTAGTTTAAATAAATTTATGAATCATCAAATTATAGCAATGTCTGTGACTTTTATATCTGGTTAGGACATGCAATAGCCTACCCTGTGATTGGTTCATTTATCAAGTTTTTATTACCATGTGAATTATGGATTAGTGTGCAAATATGCAACAATAGTTACTGTAATTACCTTCCCATAAAACAAACACAAATTCACTTTCTTGGTTTGAATTACTAGTATTAGTTATTATAATTAATTTTAATATTTGAATTACAAAATTAGAAAAAATGTCAATTTCTTCAATGACATTATAGTTTATAGATAATTTTTCAAATCATGTGAGTTTGAATGTGGCATTATATCAATTAAGAAGCACAACTTTTTTTTACAATTTTACCTCATGAACAATAACAATATTGTTTTCCTGGAAACTACAATTGGACAGACACAATTTTGTGCATGAAACACAATGCCTATTTATGAAACCAGGATGCAAATCCTCTTTATAATTAATTACTTTTGTCCATGATAAAGGTACGTGTGATTATGACATGATAGAAATTTGTTGTACGTGTGGTTCCTAAATCTCAAATGGCAAATAAATTTATAAATAATTAATGGAGGATTCCTTTTATGAAAGATCACTTTACCCTGGGAGTTTCTATGGAGCCAATGAATTAAGTTAGATGACCCAATTGCTTTTCAACCTCACTAAAATAGAGAACGTAGAACAAGATTTTTCTATTCTCTTCATGATTTTTCTCTCCAAAATAGAAGCCATAAACTTTAATAAGTGCTTCACTAAATAAAACACAAACAAAAATATATTTTAATTCAATTTAAATTATATTAGAATCAATTCCACTAAAATTTAAAGATGAATGTATTTTATAATAGTTTTAATTCTTTTTCTTTCAGAATTAAGATGAATTGCAATATTAATAAGATAATTTTTTTTAAAAATGGCCATAAGATATGTAATCAATAATAAAAGACATTGTTAATATATTAATTGTTATGAAACACTATCTATGTGAAGTATCAAACTCAACTTTAATAAACTGACTTTAACAACAAAATTGTATAATGATAAATGGTTGTTAAAGTTTAAAACTATTATAAAAATCCTTAAGAGAATATACAATTTTGTGATTATATAACTAGAGGAAAGTTATCAATTTTCAAACTCATGTTTGTCTCACTGTATTTAACCATTTTTTTTAAGCACATTTACAAGTTATACAGTTGATAATATAGATATTTTTAAGCTAATGTAAAACTACCTCCAACTGTAGTGGCATAATGAGGAAAGCAAAAAACAGTGTCTCAGTCATGATACAATTAAGGTGCTCACCTTAAGTTTTTTCAAGATCAACTATTTATTCCCATTTAAGCAACACACCAATGATTACGGTAAGTCAATTACATAGTAATTTGAGACATCTATAACATGACGACAACAGTTCTTGACATTTATATCCTCAACCCGCTCATTGTTGCCTCTATTCTGAAGGCAAAAAATCAGTAAGCCTAAAACATTTCGTCCAGCATGTGGAGTGCATCATTGAGCACATGGATCACATGAATTTGTTTTAAGCATTTGAGCCTTTCTAAACATTGTAAAAGAATGTAAGTAGATTTAATAATGGGAGCAATGCTACAATGGTTGGATTTTCGGTAGCTTGTGCATTGTTGTTGGAGGTCCAAAAGGACGATGATGATCATCAATTGATGGAGCAATAAGTTTGCCTAGTTCCCATTCACCATGGGCAAAATGGCACTTGTCACCAAATTTTCATCCTTCAGCAGTGTTGGACTTGTTACATATGCAGGTTTTAATAACAGGTGAAGTAGAGTCATTAGGGACAAGTGGTGGAGCAGCAACAATTCTTGATTGAGGAGTAGCGGGTTTTAAATTCATCATATAGGCAACAATATTATAACCACATGAAATGTAGTGCAAGAAGTGGAAACCCTCACCAAATGGACAGTTAGCAGTGTTGAAAAACTTGGTACATGATTTTCTGGGTCGCAACGTGCATCACAAGTTCAGTTTTCTAACTAGGGTGAAAAGCACCCTAAAGCCTAGAAATCAACTGGTAGTGTACTAGTGTGTTTGTCTTATTTAAGGACCTACAACGAAAATTAAATTTTTATTTAGCAAACATAGCAAAGTGGTAACACATGGCTCTGGGTGATGTGGTCAATAAAGGACTACATAATTAGTTAACATATTAAAGTTAATAGTAAGGACCAATAGAACTAACAAAAAAAGGATGGAAAATTTTTAAAAACATGAAATAGGGACTTATTTAAAAAAAAAATACAAAAATATAAGGAGTTAAAACTTATTTAAGCCTTCTAATTATGATTAATATCAATTTAAAATAGTGATTTTTAAATTTTCAAACCAAATTGAAAATGTTTGCACATCCATGTCACTTATTATCAATTCATTTATTTTGTTTATTTTTATTAAATTAGTTAGATCATTTAAACAATGATTCAGATAATAAACATTAAAAGTGACAAAAAATATTTTATATTTTTTGCTACAGGAATGGAAACATCTAAATTTCATACCATGATATTCCATAAATATAAAGAAAAATATATTATAAGAAGACTAAATATTTTGCAAAGAGGAACATTGACATCTAAACTATTATGGTAGAATATTACAATAGGAATTATAGATTAATTTAATTTTTAATATAAAGTTTATATTTTTTTTATACATATATATTGTGCACAACATGGCATATCAAACTATAAATGTGCTTTTAATAATATTTAATTTAATATAAATTTCTGAATGTAATCTTTATATTAGTTAAATTTTAATTGTAATTATAATTTTTATTTCTTATGAGAATTTGACTATTGAATTAGCAACATAAATTTCAATAAATTAATGAATATTTATATCTAGTGAAAATAGAAATTATATAAAGAATTATTAATATATAAATTAGAAAAGATAAATTTCTCTTATACAAATATAAAAATTTACACAAATTAATATATTAAGATTTAGAGCTAAAATTACTTGTGAATGAAATGTTTACTTGACATTAATATGTAATTTATAAAACAAATATTAATAAATGTTATAACATAAATGAAGAAATCTATAAAATTTTTATGAATAATCAACTTGTAGCTGTCCATATTTATCATTTATGACTTTTTTTTATTATTTATCTTTTACAATTTTTAAGTTATATTTTATACTTATAAATAGTTTTTTTTTTAAATACACACAATTATCATTATCGCTAAACTCTTATCTTCTTTTTTTCTCTATTTTGCTGCTCTAACTTATTTTATTTAACACGTTATCAGCACGATTGTCTGTTCTCCATTGAAAATTTTTGCTATTGGCATTTCAACCTCCAAGAAAAAGCCTTGTAGAGAATTTCATTGGAGAAAGTCATTTTTTCAAATTCACATGTCATGGTAAGATTTTCCCTATCTCTCTAATCATATTATGAGTTTAATTTTGTTCATATATGTATATAGTTATATTGTTTACATAAATGTAAAATTTATTTAGATATAATGTGTCTCGAAGACACTATCAAACAAAGAAATTTTAATAATATTTTTGTAAAAGGTCATGATGACCTTATCAAAGAAGAAAATTTTTAGAATATTTTTTCTTTCTCACCAGAACTGAGAAAATAGAATAAAAAGTGAAAAAGAAAGAATTTTTCATTATTAAATAATGTGATGTTTTACCATTTATTAAAATCTCTACTCATGGACTTTAATTTGTTTCAACTTATAAGTGATTTTCTAACATGATTAGTCTTACCTACTATATATCTATATGTGCATTTGATTAAAAAGGAATGCTAAAATTGAATTTGATTATACTAATATATGTTGCTAAGGTATATACAAATACATTAGGAAATATATAACAATTTATTTAAAGGAATCACGTAATATTTAAGGTAATATGCTACATTAATATTTTATTTGCTAGAATATGTTCTGATTCTCGTAATTATATTTGATAAATGTTGTTAAAATATTACGTATGATCATTGGGTATGTGTAATCTAAATGATTAAGTACATATTAATTAATAATTTTAAAATAGGAACCAAAAGATCAGATTTGTAACTCTTTATTAATAAAACGATAATTCTTTATAATATTTATTGTCATATTTATGTTGATTAGTGTTAACATTGTGGGTAAATATGTTCTCACGTTATATAATGTGTCCATTATATCGTGGAAATATATTCATATATTATATTTTAAAATTTGTATGTCACACGTCACTTTTAATTCTAAATTATTAAAATACGTATATCCATTAAATGATTAAATTATGATTATTACATAATAATTGATAATATTATTCATTCTAATTAAATTCATATGTCAAGCGTCACTTTTGATTATAAATGACGTACAATAAATGATTAAATTATTAGATTAAAATATCTTTTAGATTTATTATATTTTTTATTTTAATCTTTGATACTTTAGAATTTTTATTTTAGTTTTTTATATTTTTAAAGAAATATGTTTTAGTTTTTTTTTGTCAAAAATTCATTTAAAAACATAAAGGATGAAATTGAGAATTTTAAAACATAAATAATTAAAATGAAAAAATGTAAAAACTTAAAGGATCAAAATAATATTTTATTTTTTAATAATTTTATATTTTAAAAATATAATTAAAAATATCAACAATATACAAAATATTGTCATATTTTATTATTAAATACTTTACAAATATTTTTTTAACTATGCCTTGGTGTAAAGTATCCATAATCTATATCGATGACTAATTTTTTTATGGAAATCTGACTAATCACTTTTAGTGAAAATTTCTTTTCAACCACATTTTTTTCATTCACAAAACTACAACCCAAAATTGTGGTAAAAGATTTGAGTATGTTTATTTTCTAAAAAGATTTAATTAGTTAGTTAATGAATTAATTTTATCAATTTAGTTGTGCGAACTTCAAGTCATACATAATTTTATCCTTATGTAAATTTTATCAGAAACATTTTAAACATGAGTTTGAAAATTTTGTTTAAAATTAATTATTTTTTAGAATTAATAAAATTATTAAAAATAGATCTAATACAAGATAAATCAATTTATACATTAAAAATTGACATTAAATGCTACAAAATATGATAATATTTTTTATTTTTTAATTACATTGTTTTAAAAAAAAATCATTAAAAAAATAAATATCATTTTGATCCTTTAATTTTTTAGATTTTTTCATTTTAATCCATCATGTTTTAAAATTCTCATTTTAGTCATTTATGTTTTAAAATTATTAATTCCATCCTTTATGTTGTTAAAAAGAGTCATGTTATTCCTTATCCTAGCGAAAAGGGCTAAAATGTGTCTCTTTATAAATATAAAAGACCAAAATAAAAATTTAAAACATAAAGGACTAAAATGAGAAAATAAAAAAAAAATAGATAAAAAAATATTTTAGCCAAATTATTATTATAATATAATATTGGTATTATGTTGTGTCATAAATCATTAATTTATTACTTATTGTAATTATTTTATTTTTATGATTTTTTGAACATGTTAAATCTTATAAAACTTGAATTTGTAGTTGTAACATCCTATTTTTGAATATGATTAATTTATAAAATTAATATATTAGAAAAAATCTATTTCTTCCTTTGAATCTAGTCAAATATGATATAAAATTTTAATTTAGTATGAATTAAATATTATCTATTTGGTAAATGACATTTAAAAAAAAGAGAAAAGAAAAATGAAGAAACAAAGAAGTTTTAATTAGTCAAATTAAATTAAAAATTTAAAATAAAAATATATAAACCTAATTTTCAAATAAAAAGTAGATTTATGATGTCTTCAATAAAATAAAAACTAGAAGTTAGAATATCAATTTTCAGAAGATAAAAACCAGTTTTTAGAAATTTAAAACAAATAAGATATATTTTTAGATAAAAATAAGTAAATTTTTATCAAATAAAATAAATATTGGGAAATGAAATTTTAAATTAATATGAGAAAAATATAATTAAGTTTTTAGGATTTTTGGAAGGATTTAGAAATCAGAAATAAAATTATTAAAATTGAAAAATAGAAAAAAAATTAAAAAGAAAAAGAAAAGAAAAGAGAAAAAAAAAAAGCGAAAAAGAAAAAGAAAAGTGAAAGAAAGAAGAAAAGAGTCAGTGAGTTCAAACCCGTGACCATAAAGGGGAGAAAGGAGAGAAGCAGGAGCAAGTAGTTAAGCTACCCAACAAGGGGTAACAATAAAACAAAAGAAGAATAATAAAAAGGGAAGGCACTGAGTTAAATAGGAAAAATAAAAAGCAAAATGCACAAAAGGCTTGGGACGGATTCAAAGGTAGAGACATTGGGGTCAAAAGTGGTTAATGGATGCAAGGATTTCCATTTGACTGCTAGGCCCATCGCTAATATTTTTATGAAATAAAATCTACTTAAGCTTTCCTAAAAACACTTTGCCGCCATTGAAGCAGCTATGTCATCTTCTTCCTCGAGACGCAACGCTGCAAAACTTTTTCTTCCTCCTTAGCCTCTCTACACCCTACTCCTTCACACCGCCGCCTTCGTCCATCACCTATGAATAAAATAAGCTAGAGATGGGCGACAAAAGTGCTATGTAAGAGAAGCTCGAATCCGTTTTCAAAGGAGAAAACACAAAGAGCTTTCTCTTCAAAATTATTCTTGATTCCTCACTCCCGTTGCCCCATTTCAATCTCGTTAGCCTCAAAATCGTTTGTAGAACGATTTTGTTGAAGAAATTTGAAGAATCAAAATTTCGCAAGGTCATCGGAGCCTTGCCGAAAAACTTCATTCCAGGTAGGAGGAATCATCTCTTTTTAGAATTTGTTTCGTAGAATCGTTCTAAATTACTTGAATTTTATTTTTTGACAATTTGACACTCTGAGATGATCAAATTATCCAAATACGAATTGAAATTGAAAAACATAAGAATTTTGAGTAGAGGCAATCTAATTTTATGTTACATGTGAATTCTGATGAAATTCGTTGCTCTATATCCTTTAGAAAAGTTATTCGAGTGATTCTAGATAGAGAATTATCTAGAATCATGTAAGAAATTTGAAAATCAAACCAAAACAGAGGCTGAATGTTCTGTTTCAAAAATTTGAAAGTTTCTAAAGGAATAAGATGATTCCTCTAAGTAAATTGATCTGCGTAGGTTCAAAATTGGCAACATGGAACCTAGGAATGTAAAGAAACAAGAAATGGAGAAATTCAAATCAAATTCGAACCAAAACCAGAGAGAAAGAGAGGAAGAAGATGAATAGAAAAGCCAAATTACCATTTTACCCCTACGGCAAAAAAATGACCAAAATACCTTTGTTTTGTTTGTTTTTTTTTTATTTTCTTTGCCATTTTTAGTCATTCAAGTTTTGAAACAAGTATATAAGATAACTCTACTTCTGTGCATAAATGTAAAGAAATTTTTATAAAAAAAATTGGATAAAATTAACTTATTTTTCTAAAAATTACCAAAATACCCCTAAGAGATAAAAATAAAAATTTAACCCCTTTTTGGTCAATGAATTAAGGGAAAGCTTTTAGAATTAGTCTAGGTATAAGCCTAGATAATTTTTAACATTTTAGAAACTCAAGAATCCTCAAGAATAAATTTTTATTTCAAAATGACCAAAATACCCCTAGGTTATAAAAAAACAAAATTCTACCATTAATCGATCATCTAAAATTCAGGAAAAATAGTCTAAACCTTTTCTACCATTATTAGGAACCGTCATGAAAATTTATGAGCAGAGAACATGAAGGAAAAGTCCTTAAAGGAACAAATTTTTATAAAATGACCAAAATGCCCCTAGATTGTAAAATAAATTTTTATCACTAGTTATATCTCCTAAAATCCAGAGGAAATAGTTTAAAATACTAAGAACCTATATAACAAATTATGAGTGGAAATATGAGGGAGAAATCCCTAAAAGGACACATTTTTGCAAAATAACCAAAATACCTTTCTTAAGAAAATCTTTGAAAAATACTCCTTTTTCAATAAAACTTCCAAACTAAGACTAATGGAGATTCAAAACCTTCTATACTTATTTCTTTCACATTAATATTAAGATAAAAATAAATTATGGAAGAAATGATGAAAAATGACCATTTTGCCCCTTCCTTGTTGTTTGAATATAATGTATATTATTGATTATTGAGATCTTTGGTTATGCATTTAAATGTGTTGGATTGATGATGTAAATGTAATTCATACCTCCACTTCTAGTGGAAGGTAAACATTCCTGATGACTGTTCATTTGAGATAGTAAATTCTGAAATAACCCTAGGATAGACGATGAAATGAGAAATACTCAAACAATGATGACACATTCTAGAATGACTGTAATATAAGGATGGATGTTATCTATAGATATATGAATTCATCAATACCAAGATAAAATGGACAATGGAGATGACAGATGAAATAAGGAAGGTAGATAAAACTGAAAACCTTAACGAGTGAGAATTAAGAATGAAGAATGTAATGGTTGACCACAAAAGGTACTTGTGGAATGTACGCAGACTCTGGTGGGACCTTGGAGGTAGATAAGGTGCCACGTTGTGAACTGCTTAGAGAAAAGAGGGTGTCACAAAACCGGCTTGGCGTCCCCCGATAAAGTGAAGCATTACCAAGATCCTGTTGAGAGTATCCTGGACCGAGTACTTAACAGGATATGTACTCCTAATCGTCAATGAAAGATTGCAAATTGGATTATTAATGATACGCTCTTGTAAGCCCTCTAGGAGTTAGTAGTATTGGAGGCTACGAAAGGCTCTAAAATGAGTAGAATTCTTAATTAGGCTTGTATGGTGAGATAAGAGTTTGTGTTAGTTAAACCACCCTCTTTTTGTATACATGTATTACCCAAGGATAAATGACTTACTCCTACACCCTCTACCTTTTCAAACACAGATGACAAATGATTTCCAACCATTATTTCGCTTAACCGTAATACCCTTGGAAGGAAGATGGACCTATGACAGAGTCCAAGGAGATGCACATTCGTGGGATACGTTCGATTTGCTTGCAAACCTGCTAATATCATAATCCCTTAGCAATTTCATCTTGTGGACTTACTAGTGGTCTTATCTCAAACTTTGCCACCTAGATTCACTGGTGTTCCAGCCATGTGAAGACGACCTCAAACCTGTTAACCCCCACAATCTTTGATAGGGTTAGTCCAAGCCAATGATCCAAACAGGAAAGAAGATTCTATAGAAGAAGATCCTTCTAAAGAATCTGACTAGATCAAATTAGTGCTGGAGAATGGTTAAGGAAATATTTTGTTTGGTTATCCAGAATATTATAATGATGTAATAATAAGTTTACCTATGACTTTAGTTATCGTGTTTAATTAAGTTGTAAGAACTTAGAATGAAGTTATGTAAATTGATATGTTATTGTCAAATTGTAATTTCCTTGGTGAGTTAAGTTTTTTTTTTTAAATTTTTCCTACGCTAGAATTATCTAAATACAATTATTAATAGTAAATAAAAAGGGACGTTATAGTGAGTTTTGACATAAGTGAAAGAAATATTTATCATGGATATTAGATGTGAAAATAAATTTAGTTGTAATGGATCTTGACGACTCTATTATCTATCAAAGATGAAAATGAAACATCTAATCAAAATAAGGCTAAAGTTATGATTTTTCTTCATCGCCACTTTCATGAAGGATTAAAAGTTGAATATCTTACTATAAAAGACCTATTTGTCCTTTAGAACAATTTAAAAGAAATATATGACTACCAAAAAACTATGATACTCCCAAAAGCTTGTTATGAATAGATGAGTCTATGTTCACATGATTTTAAATTTGTAAGTGAATATAATTTTCTAATATTTATAATTACTTCTAAATTGACCTCATGTGAAGAAAAAATTACTAATGATTACATGTTAGAAAAAACATTCAATCTCAATTACTTCTAAAAAACTTTCTCCACTTTTCATGCATCAAATGTTCTTCTACAACAATGTAAAGAAAAAGGGTTTAAAAAATATTTTGAATTAATTTCTTGTCTCCTTAAGGCTAAGAAAAATCTTTTTATGAAAAACTATAAGCCTATCCCAATTGGTTATGCTTCATTCCCAAAGTAAATACAACAACTTATGGTGACTATAATTTTAAGCAAGCTCATTCTCATAGTCGTGGTTATGATTATGGTAGAAGACATGGTCATGAAAGAACTTTGAAGAATTTTTTTTTCACCAGAAATGAAAAAATAATGTGAAAATTGAAAAAGGGACAAAGTGGACAAAGTAGCAAACATGTGGAAAATATATGTTGTTATGGTTGTGGCGGCAAAGACCATTGGTTACCAAAGCATCTAGATGAACTTTACCAAGAATATCTTAAAAATAAGGAGAAAAAATTCAAAACACATTTTGCTTATGAAGATGGTAATTTTGATTATGGTCATATAGATGCTACTCACCTAGATGTTGATTTTTTTGCTAGTTTAAATAAGTAAACTAATCACCTTATTGATGATGGGAGTGTTGAAAAATAATTTTTGTCATATTATGTTATTAAACTTTATGTTTTTGAAGAGTAGTTTGAATTTTGCATGATGTAATAAAGTTGAACTTCTTATACTTGATGTTATTGGACTTTATATAAGTTTTTCTTTTAAAGCAATAAATAACTTACTTTTAAGTTTTATTATCTTTTAATTTTTTTTTTATATTTCTTGTCTTTGTGAAGAATGAATGTTGTCACTAACATCAATAATTAAATATTTGTGCCTCGCTAATAATTGTCTTTGTGAAGAATGAATGTTAGCACTAACATCAATAATTATGATATATGTTTCTCTAATTTAGTGATGCAAGAAGTCATTGTCAATATTGTATATATTACTACAAATATAATTGAAGGTTTCAAAACAACTATACTTTTATTTGGAGGAATAAAGTTACACATTGACAATGTATTTTATCCTTCCAAGTCTCATAGAAACTAGTTAAGTTTTAAGGATATTCATTTAAATGAATACCATGAAACAAACAATAAAGGAAATATGAAATATCTTTATATCTTTAGATAAAAATGTGTACGGGAAAAGTTACCTATTTTTTTCTATGGTTTGTACTACACATATATTAGTACAATAGAAACACAAACTATTGTAAACCAAAAGTTTATAAATCAAAACGAATTTGGTTTGACATGACCAATTAGGCCAGCCTAAATTTATTATAATGTGAAAAATCATAGAAAATTCATGTAGACATTAGTTGAAGAGTTAGAAGAATTTTTAATTAAATAGTTCTCATGTACTACTTGATCCCAAAGGAAGTTAATAATTCGACCATCACTAGAAAAAATTGGAAATAAATATCTCTCCTTTTTAGAAGGAATATAGGGTGATATTTGTATACCAATACACCCACTATGTTGATCATTTAAATAATTTATTACTTTAATTAATGCATCAACTAGATGGCTACATGTTTGTTTGTTGTCAACTTGCAACCAAACTTTTGCGAGATTTTTAGCTTACTTAATTTAATTAAGAGCTCTTTTTTATTATCCGATTAAAAAAATTTGTCTTGATAATGTTGGTGAATTTACATCTCATGCTTTTAATGTGTATTGTAAATATATTGGAATTTATATTGAACATTATATAACACATGTTCATACAAAATGTGGATTTGTTGCATCACTTATTAAACATTTAAAATCGATTGGAAGATTATTGTTCATGAGATCAAAACTTCCAATGTGTATTTGGGGACATGAAATCTTGCATGTAGCTTTATTGATTCACATCAAACTAAGAAATTATCATAGATACTCCCCTTTGTAGTTGATTTTGGGTTTAAAACATATTATATCCAGCTTAAGATTTTTTGGGTGTATTATATATGTTCCAATTGCCCACCATAACAAACTAAGATGAGTCCTCAAAGAAGGTTAGGAATATATGTTAGGTATGAATCTCCATCTATAATAAAATATTTTAACCCATTAACATGAGATTTATTTGCTACTTAATTTACTAATTGTCATTTTGATGAGTTAGTTTTCCAAAATCACTACAAGAAAATCATGCGTTAGCAATGAAAGTTTCCTTTGTAAATCCCTCGCTAATCCATCCCTAAAACAAATAGCAAGGGATTTGTGAAGGAAACTTCCTTCACTAAATTCAATTTGCTAATTAGTGATGAACAAATATCCCTTGCTATTTTCTTAATAATTCCCTCACTAATTCATTGTTAATGGCCTTGTTAATTTGCTACTCAAAACCCTTAGTAATTCATCGCTATTACCTTGCAAATAGAATCCCTTTTATCTCTCATTAAATTTCCTCGTCATTCCTTTGCTAATGGCTAATGAAGCCCTTGCAAGATATTTGTCACTATTTCATTGCAAATTTTTATGTTATGGGTTCCTCGTTACTTGCTCACAAAATCTTTTCACTAATCCTTTGCAACAACACTCACCATATCCTCATTAATCCCTTATAATAAACTTCACTAATCTTTTAACTCCATTTTTTGTTGACTAATTAAAATGTTAGATTAATTCAAATTAGAAACATCCATTCTATTTTGAAAAATGATTTTGAAGACAAATGTAACACCCTTTTTATTCACTTTTAATTTTTTAGAAATTATATCCAGGTAACTTTAGCGTAAGTAAATTTTTAAATCTAAATTTGTCATGCGAATTACAATTTGACGGAACATATATTTCACAATTATTCAACGTGACTGCATTCAAAACATTCTTAACTCAATATATAGGGTAGATAGAGTTATAAGTAAAGTTATTATTACATCCCCATAATGTATACAATAGCTAAAACAAGATAACATCTAAGATAGTTTTCCATATCCCAATCATCTAATTAGATCTTTCAAAAGGATCTTCTTCCTCTAAAGAATCTTCCCTCCTATCTGGATTGTTGGCTTGAATTGAACACATGGAGGATTGTGGGTGTGGAGAAGCCCGAGGTGGTTGTCGTGTCACAGGATCCCCAGTGAATTTGGGTGGCGGAGTTTGGGATAGAATCACAAGTATATCTGTGTGATAAAATTGCCATAGGACTACGATATTGGTAGGCCTAAAGACAAATCGAACATAGCTCATAAACGTATCATCTCCCTAACTTCTATCATATGTCTATCTCCCTTCTAGAGATATTATGGATAGGTGAAATAATGGTTGAAGTTCTTCTGCAATCTATGTCTAGAAAAATATTGGGGTTGTAGGAGTGAATCAACTATCCTTAGGCAAACACATACATATATATAGGATTTCTTGCTAACGTAGACTCTCATTTCACCATAACGTGCCTAAGTAAGGATTCTACTCAATTTAGGGCCCTTCGTTGCCTCCATTATTACTAACTCCGGGAGGACTTACACAAGCGTGTCAATAATAATCCAAATTTGCAATCTTAGGTTGATGATCAGGAGTACATATCTTTCCTGGTACTCGATCCATGATACTCTCAATCGAATCTTGGTAATGCTCCGCTTTGTCGAGAACTCCAAACCAATACCATGACACCCTCTTCACTCTGAGCGGTTCACAACTTGGCACCTTATCTACCTCCAAGGTCTCACTAGAGCCTGTGTACATTCCTCAGATACCTATTATGATCAACCTTTGCATTCCCCATTCTTAGTTCTCACTTGTTAGGGTTTTCAATTCAACCTACCTTCCTTATTTCATTTGTCAACTCTACTATTCATTATATCTTGGTACTGAAGACATGTTCAGATATCTATGGATAACATCCATATTTTATATTTATATCACAATCATTTTACATTTGTCATTATTGTCTGAGCATTCATCAGTTCTCTTCTACCCTAAGGTTATTTTAGAAATTTATTGTCTCATGTAGACAATTATCATGAATATGTACCTCCTATTAGCAGTAGAGGTATTAAATGATATCTACACCATCAATTCAATATATTTAAAATTATACTCAATGATCACAACAATCAATAATACACACTATAATCAAATAGCAAGATAGGGGAAAAATGGTCATTTTATACTTTTCATTCAAAATTCCTTTCTACTTTTATATTTAAATAAAAGAGGTATATCTAGAAAGGTTTTGAATCTATGTTTGAATTAGTTTGGAAAATTTCCCTCCAAAAGGGTATTTTGGTAATTTTCTCTTAAGAGGAGTACTTTGGTCATTTCATAAAATTTATTCTTTTAAGGGTTTCCCTTCACATTCCTAATCATAAAATGTTATAAAGGTTCCTAATATTACTAGGGAATGCTTAGAATATTTTTCGTTGAATTTAGAATGACCAAAGAATGACAAATTTTAGTTTTATAACATAGGGTCATTTTGGGATAAAAATTTATTTCTTAAAATTTTAAATTTCTAAAAATGAAAAAGTATTCTAGGTTCACAAATAAAAGGTTCTGAAAATATCTCCCCTAATTTTATTAAACAAAATAGTTCAAAATTACAAATTTTCGTACTTTGGGGTATTTTGGTAATTTTATAAAAATTAAAGTTAATTTCTCTTAAACCTTTTGGAAATTTGTTACAATATCTTTATATAGGAGTAGATCTACCCTCTATTTTTGTTTCAAAAATTTAAACGGATAAAAATAGCAGATAAATTTCAAAAATTCAGGCTGTGGGTATTTTGGTAATTTTTTATATCTAGGGGCAAAATGGCCATTTTAACCCTGGTCATCTTCAACCTCAGGAATAAAGGTTTGTTTTGGCACAAAATGGATTTGTATTCATCAATCATTCCTTCTCTGCTCGAGTTTCATTTGATTTATTAGTTTTGGGCTATTTGCAATTACATTTATTCATGTTTCCAAGCATTCTTAGTGAATTTAAGGCATTTATATTCAAAGGATCAGAACAGATAAACAAAAGTTCTATTCATACTCAATTTTCAATTTTTCTTAATCTGTTTGGAAGTTTTTCTAACCATGATGCTTCGGACATCATCCAGAATGTGCGCCCTGACTACAATTCAGTTTAACACAGAACGAACAATAAGAATGGACTTCTTCGAATCTCATAATTCAAAGGTTCCAATTTCAAATTGATTCATGATGATTTGTTGATTTTAAGATGTCAAAATTTCAGAAATCCAAATTTAGTCACCTTAGAATAGTTATAGCAATTAGAATTGAAGAAAAGATAACTCCTCCTACCTTTTCCAAGTTTTTCTGGCGAGGCTCCGATGAAGCTCTGGTGATGTTGCGAAATTGTGATTCCCTAAACGATTTTTCAAATTTATTCAATAGAATCGAAGTATGAATGATTTTGAAATTAACAAGATTGGAATGAAGCAACGAGGGTGAGGAATTGAGGAGAATTGTGAAGAGAAATTCATGGTTTCTTCTTCCTCGATTTCAGATTTGGTTATGTATTTATAGACCTTCCTTGCTCTTTTCCTTCACATTGAAGTAATCCGTAGATCATGGGCAGCCTAGCTTAGGGGGTGGCAAGGTATGAGTAGAGCGCATTTTGACAGGACAACACTGCTACAAAAGTTGTCTTGAGGTTGAAGGAGGTGACAAGGTGTTTTAATGGCCGTTTACGTTTTTGAGAAAGGGTTAAGTAGATTTAATTCGTAAACATAAACAACGATGTGCCTAGTGGTCAAATGGAAATCCTACATTCAAACTTACCTTTGACTCTTGTGTTTCGCACTTCGAATCCGTCCCAAACCCTTTTTTCCTTTTGCGTTTTTATTTCTTATTTTACCTAGGGCTTTTACCTTTTATTCTTCTTGGGTCGTTACTTATCACCCAAAAATGAGTAGCTCAATTGGCATCTCTACTCTGCTTTTTCCCTCAATTCGCAGGGCTTGGGTTTGACCCGCCGTACGTTTTTTTTTCCCATTTTCTTTTCTTTTTCCCTATTCTTTCTTTTTCTTTTAATTTATGTTTTTAATTTTTAACAATTCTATTTTGATTTCTAAATTTTTCCAAAAATCCTAAAACCTTTTTTATATTTTTCTCTTATTGATTTAAATTTTATTTTCACCAATATTTATATTATTTGATAAAATTTATTTATTTGATCTAAAATATTTATTTATATTTAACTTCTAAAAATTTATTTTTAACTTATAAAATTTTATATTTTGATTTACTCATTTTTATGTTTTCCCTCTTTTATTTTTATTTCATCTAAATATTTCAAGAATCTATTTTCTTTTTAAAATTGATTGATATGTTATTATTTTAAATTATTTTCATTTAATTCTTAACTAACTAAAATTTCTTTCTCTCTGTTTCTCTTTCTTTCTTTTGAGAATATTGTCCACTAAATAGATAATATTTTTCTCATATGAAATAAAATTCTAAATCATATCTTGGCTAAATTAAAAAGGAAAAAAAAGGTAAATCTTATTTAAATTTATAATTTCACTATATTAAAAATAGGATGTTACAATTCTACCCCCTTTGAAGAAATTTCGTCCACTAAATTTGTATAGAGATCCTTGTTTTACTTCAAGGTTTTGGGATAGCTTGTAAGAAGCTTTGGAAACGACGCTAAGGATTAGCTCAACATATCATCCACAAATTGACGGGCAGACTGAGAGGCAGACTGAGAGGACAATCCCATCACTAGAAGACCTGTTGAGAGCGTGCATATTAGAGTAAAGAGGAAATTAGAATGAGTTTTTTCTTCTTTTGAAATTCACCTACAACAACAATTTTCATGAGAGCATAGGCATGAAACCTTATGAAGCCTTGTACAAAAGGAAATGCAAAACACCATTATGTTGTTTTGAGATAGGTGACTCTCTACTTTTGGGACTAGAGGTGTTGCAGCAAACCACTGAGAAGGTGAAGGTCATTAGGGAGAAGCTAAAGACAAATCAAGACTACCAAAAGTGCTATTATGACCAAAGGAGGAAGCTTCTGGTGTTTCAGGCCGAAGAACATGGCTTCTTGAAGGTGACCCCCACCACTAGAGTAGGTAGAGCCTTGAAATCTCAGAAACTCATGCATAAGTTTATTCATCCTTATCAAATCCTAAAAAGAATTGGCGTTATTGGTTACCAAATAGCCTTACCTCCAAACCTAGCCAATTTACACAATGGCTTTCACATGTCTCAACTTATAAAGTATATTCTTGATCCCTCACATGTGATTGAACCTGATCATATAACGATAAGAGAGAATTTAACCTATGATATCACGTCAATACTAATTGGCGATTGAAGAATAAAACAACTTAGGGACAAGAGCATCAATTTGGTTAAGGTGATTTGGAGTTCGACAAACGAAGGTGATGATGTAACTTTGGAACTACAAAGCAAGATAATGGAATTATGTCCTCAATTATTTTAAGGTATAAATTTCGAGGATAAAATTTCTTTTAAGGGGAGTAGAGTTATAACATCCTGTTAAAATAACCATTAATAAAAATAAAAATAAAAATAAATAAAATACTCTTTGGTTAGAACAAGAAAAATAGCATGAAAATAAATAAGAGGTCTTTTAAATAGTAATTATGCATATCTCGAACAAATTTTGTGGTATTGTGTGCATTGGGATTTTTAAATTAAAAATTATTTCCAGAAATTATAGTGATTATAAAAATAAAATTTTAAATTAGTTAATAAGGAGTATGTAATAGCCTAACTACAAGAAATTTAGATGAATTTTGGCTTTAATTAGTAAGGATACAAATTAATATATGCATGTGAAAGAAATTTTTTTAAAAAAAATTAGTTTATAGAAAATAATAAGATAAGATAGATAATATATACATATTAAAATTAATTAAGATAAATATGAGACTTATAGAAATATATAGATTGAGAGTACAAAATAAGTAGAAGATAAGAAGAGAATTTTAATCTAATATTATGAAGTTTTAGGATAATAAAAATAAATTTATATATATATATAAATATATATATTAAAATAATTAAGATAAAATATGTAAATTTATAAAAAACTATTTTAGTGAGTGAAAAATATAGGAATTGAAGAGAAAAATACAAATGAATTTATAAGATTTTTAGAATAATTAAAATCTGAAAAATATAAATATGTAAATATATATAAAATAAAAGTTGAAAATAAAAAGGTGGGAGGGGCTCGGATTTGAACCCAGGCCCCTAGAAGAGGAAGAAGGCGCTAGAACAAACTATGCTACAAGGCTAGTTGTGTATAACTCGCCAAAAACGAGTATATAAGTATTATAATTAATATTGAAAAGGGACGAATAAGGAAAAAGGTGCGCACTAGGACTCGAGCCTATGCACTTGAGGGAAGGAAAATGAGGTAGTGTATTTTGCCACTAGACCATTAGGCCATTTGTGTTTTATATGAGAAATAAAATGTAGTTAAGTTGTCCATTCTAAAAATCGAAAAAAAAATATAAAGGCAGCAAAACAAAAGGCTTTTGAGGAAGGCTCGAAGGAAAGGACTTGGCACCTAGGCTCAACGTCTTAACCACTAATCCAAGTTGCATTCAGTGACATTCTAATGCTTTTAATTTTATTTATTTTATGCTTAAAACCTTGGACTACCATTGAAGCAACTGACGAAGCACCTTCGTCCTCGAGCTCCTTCACCTACACTAGCCTCCTTGTAGCCTGCAAACCTATGCCTATGCCGACCATCTTTGCCCCATCCGCAATGAATTAAATAAACCAAAAATGAAACCAGAAATAACTATATATATTGAGGCACCACAAGTAGAAAAAACTCAAAAATGAAGGAGAAGAATTCACAAATTCTCGAATTGAGTGAGTTCAATTTCTCTGTTTAAGCCACAAATCAATTCGAAAATAACACAACTTCCTTTCCTTTCAAGAATAAGCTGAAACAAAGGCCGAAAACACAAAATCGAGTCCTTGTCAGAAAACCTGAAGCAACTTGCCGAAATACTTCAAAACAGGTAAGGGGAGTCTCTGTTCTTCGATTTTTCTTTGTTAATCCATTTTTGAAGACACTAATTCCATGTTGAACTTTTGAATTGGTGAAATGATAAGGAATGGTTGAATTATGAATTTTCGAATTCTGCCCTGTCCATCCATGGCTGCCATTTTGTTAAATCACGTTCTAAGAAATTCTAGTGACAAATTTGAATTGAATTCAATTAGATAATAGAAATTATGAATATTGAGTGATTGAATTGATAAAATTACATGTGTGTGATGATTTTGTAAGAATCTTGGATAAAAGCGGAAGATGTAGAATTGAATTCTTTTGAATTAATTGGCTAGATGGGTATAGGCAGAGAATAGGAATAAAGGGGAGGAAAAAAAGAAGGATAGAGAGAGAAAAGGTAGAGAGAAAATGGAGAGAGAGGAAAGAAAAAGAGAGAAGGCAGAGAGAGAAAGTGGAGATATAGAAAGAAAATGGATAGAGAGAGAAAGTAGAGAAAGAGAGAAGGTAGAGAGAGAAAGTGGAGATAGAGAGAGAGAGGGTAGTGAAAGAGAAAAGATAGAGAGAGGAAGTGGAGAGAGAGAGAGAGAAGAAGAGAAGGAGAGAAGGTAGAGAGAGGAAGTAAAATGTGAGGAGAGAAGAAATAGAAAGAGAAAGAGAGAAAGAAAAATAATAAGTTACAAATAATATAACTTAATAATAAATAAATTTCTATTTACTTTTTCTCAGATATTTATATTTAATTATTTCTCCTACTTGATTGCATTGTTATAAATATCTATTTAATATATGGGATTGGTAAGATATGATAAACTAGTCTCATTTTTCTCTGCTATTGGCCATTACTGCCTATTGAAGAATTAATGTGTAAAGTTGTGAAGATTGATTGTTTGCCTCTACTAACAATAGAGGAATTATAAAATGTAGCTATATGGTGACTATCTCTAGAAGGAAGAACTTGAGTAAAGAACCTTAAGATAGAACATGAGATGAGACTTGTGAAAGATCATAAAATATTAAATGATCCTCAAAGAGTAATTCTGATAGAGGTAGGAATAAAGATAAATACTTGATTCTACACAATGATGATCAATCACTTAATGTGAAATGAATTGGTTGAGGAAATGCTACCTCAAAAATTGAGCTAAGTACTAAGAAAATCAATTATCAAGAATGTTGGAGGAATTTGTCAATTAAGAATACACGTGTGAGAAATAAGATTGGAGTACTGCAGGGATTGATTACAGAAGGTACCTGAGGAATGTACATAGGCTTGATTGAGTCCTTGGGGGGTGGATAAGGTGCCAAATTGTGAACGACTCTAAGACCGAGTATTTCACAAAACTGGTTTGGCATACTCGACAAAGCAGAGCGTTACCATGTTTCGGTTGAGAGTATCCTGATTCGATGTACCAGATAGGGTATGTACTTCCAATCGTCACCAAAATGCATAAATAAAAAAATACTATGACGTATCGTGTAAGTCTTCTTGGAGTTAGAAAGTTGAAGGCAAAAGAAAAGCCATATTACGACCAGGAAACATAGGTAGACACGATATAGTGAGATGAGAGGATGCGATAATGAGTAAATGTTCTATATTTGTATGTGTGCTTAAGGATAAACAACTCACTCGTACAATCCCACTTTTCAGATACTGATGGCAGAAGAAAGAATATTAATGACAATTTGAGGAATGTAATCTTTTGTTATGAGATGTTAATAACAAACATTTCATCCTACTATTTTAAATCAATTGAATGAAATAATTTTTTTAAATTATAAAATATTAAATAAATTGAGAAGATAAAAAGGGTGTTACAATTTCTAGCATAACGCTCAACAACTACCTGCATCGCCATCGTGATCGGTTCTCAAATCAATTATTGGTACCGACATGATGACTTTCATAGGGTCAACATGTTTCCTTCATCGACTATCATATCAACAAGATTCTCGTGTCTTAATCTCATTAGCAAAATTTCAGGCTCTTAAGCCTCCAACAATTTTCTCTTATTCAAGCATAAAATCTCAGTTCCTAAGACTACAAGTCGATGAGTCTCACATTACTTCACCATTCATGAAACTCGTCGCCACCAATTTCGTGTCCACATTCCCTCGTTCATCCGTCAAGTCCATCTCTTCTATTATACTTATAGATTCGCAGTACAATATTCGCCTCTATTCCCAAAGGTGACCATCAACATCTTGTTCGTCGAGATTCATAATTACCACAAACAATTGGATATCACTACATCCAGATAGATCTCGTTCACAACAACGGTCTACATTTAGTAACAATCAATTTAAGCATACACAATTATCTAATAACTTATCAAAAGTTCTTTGGTTTAATTAACTTTTATGTTTCTTATAGATTATCTAATCCAAGTTGCATACAAAGATTCTTCAAGAACTTCTCGAGATTTTTAATTTAGGGTCCCTCATCATAGCTTCTTAATTATCACGAGGTCTAGCTCATTTAATCCAATGATCATAATTTTTTTTATTTCATTTGCCTTCGTATTTTAAATACATTATCAAATTTAATCATTTGGAATTAGTATTACTAATGCTCCTAATTCATCCTGACTAGCATAATTTAGTCATTATTACTTACTCCTTCTTTCTGCATTAAGTATTATTATTTATAAACTCACTTTCTAGAATTTATATCAATTCCTATGTAAACGCCTACACTTTCTAGAATTTATATCAATTTTATTGGGAGGTCCCCTATACCTATGGCGACTCAAATTGACCATGATTTGAATTATTTTTCAAAAACTATAGTTACACATTTTTCATACATCATGTTATTTCTTAAAAATGTTCGTTGTTTTCTCAATTCTAATCTAAATTAAATAAAACTTCTTCGTTATTTATAAAACTTAATTTTCTAGGAAAATAACCAAATCTCTTGTCCAAATTTTTTCTGAATCAACACAGTTTAAAATTCTAAGTTTTAGCACATAAAAACGATATTATTTTCTTAAAAAAATGTTTGCTCTCTCTTAATTTAAATCCGAATTGAATGAAACTTTTATTGTTTTTAAAATAACTTAATTTTCTAACAAAATAACCAAATTTCTTGTCCAAATTTGTTTTAAATCAATGTAGTTTAATCCAAGTTTTAGTTCATAAAAATAGTATTATTTTCATAATAATATTTGTTCTCTCTCAATTTAAATTTGAATTGAAAGAAATTTTTTCTAGTGTTCTAATAACTTAATTTTATAACAAATTAACCAAATTTCTTGTCCACATTCGTTATAAATCAATGCAGTTTAAAATTTTAAGGTTCAACCCATAAAAACGATATTATTTTGTTAAAAATGTTTGTTCTGTTTCAATTTAAATTCGAATTGAATGAAATTTTTTCTAGTGTTCCAATAAGTTAATTTCTAACAAGTTAACCAAATTCCTTGTCCAAATTTATTTTGAATCAGTGTAGTTTAAAATTATATATTTATGCTTGTGAACAACTCAAAATATAGGATTTTCTTGAGTTTTTGAAACATGTATGCCCATATCTTTTAGTCTTATTTGTAGTTTCTTAATTCTTATTTGTAGTTTCTTAATTCCTTATTATACCTTAGTATTTAAAATCCATTTTGGCACCAAAAATTGGACACAATAAATTTTAATTAAAAGAGATAGTTGCTGAAAAATAGTTTCTCGTTTTGGTTCAAAACTCATTTCAAAACATATTTATAACTTCAAGATTCATGTTCTAAACCTCATTGAACTTTACCCAACTATTAATCATACATATTAGGTCTCATTTCAATTAAATTTAAGTCACTTAAACCACTATCCTGGCCCTAATAAATTTTCCAAGCTACTATTCTATTCCTTATCCAGAACATAGTTAAGTAGAGGTATTGTTTTCTTAAAAACGTATCTAGTTTGTTCCTAGTAAAATTTCCACTCTTTTTAGGTGTTGTAATGCTTAAAAATACAATTAAAAATCCCATGGTTGCACACACAATACATTATGTGATTGACATATTCAAAAATAAATTAGCAATAAAAATTTAGAAAGACAGAGGATCCTCCTACCTCTAAATCTATTTTTTTAGCGAATTCCTCAAGCTTTCCGGTGAAGCTCCAGCGTCGCTGCTAATTTGCAATTCTTCCCTCCTTTTGCCCAATTAATTGAACTAGAATGAAGCTCAGATTACGACTTGTCTGGGAAGAGAAATAAAGGAATGGGGTTCAAATTCGTGGAGAATTTTTGAATTCTTCCTCTCTATTTTCACTCTTCTTCCACTAATGGCAATCGCTTTTATGTAGTGTGTCGACATCTCCTTATTGGTTTATTATATTCATTGAGGATTGGCGAAGGAGGCTAGAGCAAATGTAGGGTAACTGGTCGTAAAGGCAGCATGCTGTAGGTGGGGAGGTTCAAGGAAGAAGAAGCTTGCTCAGTAGCTTTAATGGTGGTAAAGGAGTTTCAAGTACAACTTATGTACATTTTATTTTCTTAAGTTTACAATGATGAGCCTAATGATCTAATGGCAATTGACTCTCCTTTAAACTCTCCCTTCCTCCTATACACGCGTTCAAACCAGTCCCCTACCCTTTTTCTCCTTCTACTTTTATTTTCCATATTATTTCCTTATTATGGCTTATATTCTTGTTTGAGCGTCATATAACACCTAGGACAGGTAGCCCTGGTGGTAGCGCGTTTCGCTACTTCACTTGGGGACTTGGGTTCAAGCTTAGCCAGCCTTTTTCTCTATTTTCCTTTCTTTTTCCAGTTTTCTTTTATTTTTTCTATATTTAATAATTAATTTTTCTCATTTTAATTTTTCTAAAAATCCTATAAATCCATTTATATTTTTCTCTTCCTATTCCTAT
>JAMLFT010002446.1:0-25515 GCA_026544285.1 Pachyrhizus erosus | reverse complement strand
CAGTGTCAAAGAGGGGATTGGAGTTAGATGTACCCATGAAGGTTGCAAGATTTATGAGGCAATATCCATCCATTTTTGAGGAGTTTACAGGTCCCAAATACAATCTTCCTTGGTTTAGGTTGACATCGGAAGCTGTCGAGATTGACAAGGATGAGAAGAGAGTATATGAAGAATGCAGAGAAGACTTAAGATCCAGGTTGAGGAAGATGATATTGATGACCAGACAGAATGTTCTACCTTTAAAGATAATTCAAGGGATGCAATGGTATTTGGGGTTGCCTAATGATTTTCTGCAGCACCCGGAACAAAATCTTGACGAATCTTTCAGGTTTGTAGAGATGGAAGATGGATTGAAGGGGTTGACTGTTGAAAGAGGAGAAAAAATTTATTCTGTAATGGAGCAAAATGCAATGAAAAGAGGTTTGTACTCTGGGGGTCCAATGGAAGGCATTGAATTCCCATTTTTTCCATCAAAGGGTTTAAGGTTGAGGAGGAAGATTGAGAACTGGCTGCATGAATTTCAGAAGCTTCCTTATGTTTCACCTTATGATGATTTTTCCAACTTGGATCAGAACGGTGACATAGCAGAGAGAAGACTGGTGGGAGTTCTTCATGAACTACTTTCCCTTTTTGTCGAGCATTCAGCCGAGAGGAAGAAGTTGTTTTGCCTCAAGAAGCATTTTGGGTTGCCACAGAAAGTGCATAGAGCGTTTGAGCGGCATCCCCATATGTTCTATCTATCTTTCAGGAACAAAACTTGTACAGCCATTCTAAAGGAAGCTTACAGCAATAAATCAGCTATTGAAAAGCATCCTCTGTTGAGGGTGAGGAAGAGGTACATCAAGTTGATGAAGAAATCGGAAGTGATTTTAAGGAACAGGAGGGTGAATAATCGATTATCTTATTGTAATGCAAAATTGGATGTAGATTCAAATGATCTAGATGAAAGGGGACGTGAGATGACAACTTGCTCTTCGGAACTGGTTGTGTGAAAATTTATAAAAAAAGAATAAAGAGTTAAGATTGCTTTATCAGAAGGTAAACATGAAATTTTTACCTACAGGGAAAGTGACAAGCAGCTGATAGTAAGCAAAAATTGAAAATGGTAGCACATTTAGTGGTATCCTACCCGAGGTATTTTTTCAATTTCATCTCCTTCTCTCTATGCATATATTGATGGATTTTGTCATATGACATTCTTTATTACAATCATGTTTGGTATTGGGTCTTTTTTAGTGAATGGGTCAAACTTGTGTTTGATGAGTTTGATGGATTTTGGTGAAGGTGATTGATGAACATGAAACTGAGGGCTTGGACCCTGGGATAGTGAAATTGTTTGGAAAATATTACGATGGACAAAGTTTACTTCATGGAATGGTGTCTACCTGGTATTTGAAGAATGTACGACAGTATTTGAAGTTTTTAATTTTTTATGATACCCTTGTAGCAGAAGGGCTACCTATTGCATGTACAGTAAATTTTGGATTTTAGTTATTGATGAATACTAAGAGCACACTGCTCAGATATATAGGGTTGACTCAAATATTGGTAAAAATGACAATTTTGGTAGTTCTCTCTTGCAGACAAACCAACTCTTTTTCTTTTTCAGTTTTGCATGTCCTTAAATAAATAAAATTGTAGAAATGACTCCCTTTATCTCTCCTTGATATCTTGTTTAGTTACCGTGATCATCCAAAAAATACTCTGTTGCGTAGAATATCAGTTGGGAAAACCTCGTGACACTTAATTGATGTTATTTCATTCCCTAGCGTTCTTTCACTTTCAAGTTATCAACATTGTTGCAATCTTATTTGTTAACATTCTTTCTTCTGAAGAACAGAGGAATACGACTCAATATATTGATGTTAACTGTCAGAGTCTTCAGAGGTATTGGAAGAAAAGTGAATGAGAGGGAGAAATAATAAAGGAAAGAGGGGCACGCACACACATAAGTAAATTTGATAAAATGCCAAAAACATGGATCAACCTTGTGTTATATGTAGGTAAGCTACATTATTGTGGTGGCATAAGTGAGTTGAGTTTTATTGGTTTTAAAAATTACATTTTTCTTCTCAAATATAGATATAGTAAAGTGATCCCTGTTAAAAGTACTCATTATAACCTTAATCACAAATAAGTTAAACTCAATTGTTTCCTAACAACGCAAGAAGAAAAGTCTTGTAATTTCCCGATGTCTTCTTAGCCACTGAATTGTCAAGTGTGACACCATTTCTCTTGAAGTAAAGGTCATTGATTTCGATTAAATCTTTCTCTGCACGAGTAATGATAACACGGCTCAAAGCATGCTCTTCAGTTATCAAATCACTCAAGGCGTAGCATAACACCTATGTCAAGTCAATGTGTGCATGTTTAATGAATAAAAGGTATAGAACAAATAAGTAATAAAATAGAGGATTATAGCTAACATAATTTGATGATTTCAGTTACCTTGGCCAAATATCTGCGGGGGTTCTTAATGCAACGAATGGTAGTACGCAGTGCTGTCATGTATTCATCATTTGGACTTGTTAATAGTTCCTACAATTAGCAAAGAATACCAATGTATTCATCATTAGTTGGGAAATGGACGTTTATGACGACTTCCATCTATTTACTAAGTAAAACAATTTGAATCGCAATTGAATATATTACCTTGGTAATTGTCGTGCCATACAGATTTCTAAAGGTACTAAAAGTTGCACATAGTTGCTTCTTACTTCTTGTACAAAAAATTCTTATGATTTCGTCGTCGTTAAAGGCTTTGTTTTCAATTACTTGATGAAGAATGTTTGCTTCTAAATGGGCCAGATTCTCATCAAACTCGTCTCCATCATACCTATAGGTGCTTATAACTGCAACCAACAACTGCATGAAACTCTTTTTAAGTTATAAAATATAAAGAGGTGAAAGGTTATAGATACATTCGTCTTTATATTTGAGCAAGTTGTTCTGGTTTGTGCTACTAGCAAGTATTACTTCTATGCATGAAAATGAAAGATTAGCAATGCATACATTTGGTGCTAGTTTTCATCTTAAACATTCAAATAAAAAAGAAAACAATTTAAACTTACCCTTTTTTGGTTCAAGTTATACAAGTAAAACAACAATGTTCATGTGATTGTCACTGTGTTTCTAATTGTTTATTATTCTTTTCCTCCATAAACTGAAATATGTTTTTCAGAAAATAAAGCATATAATAGCTTGATAACCCACTTACTCTGCGAATATCACAAATTGTTTTGGATGCCACATCTTCTTCAAGGCAATGCTTGTATTGGGACTGATATGAACGCTTTGCAGCAAGAAACTCTTCTGAAGTTCTAGTGCAAGCAATCTCAATAATTACTTTGTAATCTGGTGTTTCCTTCTTTAATGCTTCGTTAATAAATGCAGCATCTCTTTCAGCTGGATCCATCGTCCAATTGCAAATAGCTCTCTAATTTGAATGTAGTTTTCATATTTTTCAATAAGATAAAGTTAATCATCCAATAGATATATCCAAAATGTTTTAATGTTATAGGATTTGAAACCTGTTTCAATTAATGTTTTTTTTTTAAACCAATTAAATTGAATATTGACTAAATTATCGTATGCCGTGGGTTAGCTTGGATGAAATATGATTGCCATAAAAAGTAGCCCAACATTTATATTTACAAGAAAAAAAAGTCACTCATTTGAATTCTATATAAAATTGAATAATCTGTTTTAGTAATCAATGAAAAAAACACCATTAAATTTAAATCTAGTGATTTTTATTTATTGGATTGATGAATATACTTCATAAAAACATCAACATTTAAATTTTAGGATGATCAAGCTAGTTTATCCTAAAGTTGGGCAATTTCTATTTCCAACCAAAATTTGCCTCCAGTGTCATCCATTAGCTAGCTAATGTGAAGTATAATGAGGCCAAAGTTTATTTTCATGTATATATTCATTCCCATGCAAGTGTGCGAAGAGAAAAATACTTTCACATATATAGAAAACTAATGCTATGAGTTGTAATATTTTAACCTCAAAGCTTCCTGCAAGCTCAGATTTGAATTGTTGAATAAGATCTTCCTGATAAATTTCTTCATAAGCCATCCTCACAAGTTTCCTTTGAGCTACATTTCGATGTGCTAGTATGGATATAAGAGCTGTCTCATCTGTTCCCAATCCTATATAATCATACATTATTAAAAAAAAAAAAACATGGTTAAAAATCTAGTAAAATTAGTGTGTATATCCTTGGGCGCGATATGCAAAATCTTGATTTTATAAAGGAAATTTAGATCATTTTATAAGAAGTAAGATACAATGGAAAATTTCTTATAATAATAAACAAATAAAACATTTAAACAAGTCAAACTAAAATTACGTATGATAAAATGACATATGAATTTATTAATAGTTAGAAACATCAATATTATAAAACAAAATGTGACAGAAGAGATTTAATTTGTTTATCTTTTACCACTTGTATGAGTTTTGCAAAGGTGTCATGATTACTTAAAAATTATTTAAAAAGTATAGCATTAGTATTAAAAATAATTTTAAACGTAAAATTACATTATACTAATATGAAATATGAATGTATTAAAATTTATAACCATACATAAATAACAAGATTAAAAATGATCTAAAATGATATTATTATGTAAAAATTATATGATTTTTTTATAAAAAAATCACCTAGTGTCATTTATAATAAAATTTAATAATTAATATGGATTTATCTCATTCTTACACATTTTATGATGATGTATCAAGTGATATTTACAGTCAAGATGGATGTACATAGACTGATATGGGAGCAATTGTCTCATAAAATAATTGTTTTAGTTAAATATTAAATAATTATTGTTTTTATTCTCATAAAAAACAGATGTTGTTTTCATAAAATAACTTTAAAATATAAAAAATAATAAAGGAGAAAAGAAAAATAATTAAGTTTATTCACTTTACCCTTTTAAATTTATAGAAGCCTAGATGTTTTAGTTTTTTTTTTTATCATGATATGGTGTATTTTATAAAAATTTGTAATATCTATAATATGTGGAAATATTATAGTTTTTTTTTTTTTTGCAACTCACTAATTATTATTGTTTTCTGAATTCGCCACTGTTTTATATAAAGATATATTCAGCAACATAAAAGATACCTAGCTAGAGACAATAAAATTGGACTAACAAAAAAAACAGACAATAAAATTGGAGAAAAATAACCTTTGCATGCGTTCTTTATATTTTTAGCGTCTTCAATCGAAGAAGAATCTTTCGCAGCAATTAGAGTAGCCATTTGGTCTTGTGTGCCGAGATTTGTTCAAAAGACTTCATTCCAATTTTTAATTTATAGAAAATAAATGTAAAGTAACTATCATAAATTAAAATAACATTCATAAAAATTTACAATTAATTAAAGTCTTTGTCAATTAATAAAAGTAACTTAAATATGTTATTGTAAAAGAGGTTTTAAAATAATAATAATAGACTTAGCGTTAAATAGATGGATCGAAAGTAACATAAAAAATATTAAATTTTATAACTTCAATTAGGTTATTACTGTAAAAAAAAAATACTTCAAATTATATTATAAAAATCTTGATGGACTGTCCACACGTGGAACTTGAGTAACCAATGATCAAGCATCGTTGTTTTATCTGTCCTTTTTAAATCTTCATTTTTTCCCTCTAGCAGAAAATTATGTTCAAGAAATGAATTATTTTTTTTATAATGATCATTCTGAAATTCAAATCTCACGATATATTACCCTAATTTTCTATCATTACCTAATCCTAATCATTTGAATTAATTTTACTTAATCTCTATCATGCATATGCATTGTTCTTGCTAGATTATGTTTTCTTTATAACTAACATCTGATCTTGTAAGCCATATATATAGATTTCTATCCTAGTATTTAATTAGCTCTAAACATTAAAACAAAAATAGTCTCTAAAGGAGGCCAAAAATTAATAAACCATAAAACTAAAATTTTATCCAACAAATTACATCATATCTCTTTCATTTTGTTTCATTATAAATTAGGTAAAATATAGCTTTAAATTTTTTTAAAAAGAGTCAATATGTATTACCATTTATTGATGACAAAATTTGTATGTAAATATGTTACCGATTTGTATACTAAAAGAAGTTTGTATCTAATATTACATGTCATTTCAGAATGGATGCTGGCGTTGCATAACTAAATGCAAATTACATCATTACTAACTATTAACAAAAATTGTTTTTAAAAACTTATAAATTTATAAGAACAAAACTAACAAATATTTTTAAAGAACTAAGTTGAATTTAACTATATTTATAGAGATAAACAATATTTAAATCATTTTATAAAACATCCCTTTGAATTTGAATATAAAATCCAAAAATTAAGTTGATATATAATTGAAAATTTAGGATTAATCTCTCTTGCATAATTTTTATGGAGTAAACATTGATTTTTCTTTTATCACACACTCTATATACTCGTATCTTTTGTAGATTTAATGAAATCATATTCGATATCTTTTTTTACATTGACTTCCCCCGTTCTATATAATTGGATAAAAGATTAGGAAAAGTTCATGTTAAATTATATTATTGTATAAAGTAGGTGCGTTTTATGTTGGATCAAAAGAGAAAAGGGATTAAGTGAAATTCTATTATACCTCTTATAGTGTAATGAGAGCAAATTAATTTATAAAATTATCACAATGGATATCCTATCCATCTATCTTTATCTAGTTTCCAATCTCCTATCGTATAAGGAATATTAATAATATATTTTCTAACATATTTTAATAATTGATTAAAATTTCTTAAAAATAATATATTTAATGAGGTCCACTTATAATTTTTTTAACTTCAAATAAATTTAAATTAACAATAAAATGAATGTTAAAAAAATGTGTTAAAGATTATTACTAATCTCCTATCTAATTAATTATCTTTCTTGATTAAAGAATAAATAGGTTCAAAAGTTGTTGAAATATCTAAAATCACATCTCAATTCTCACTTTTTTCTTTGTCTTTTTAATCTAGAGGGAGGTCAAAGTGACAACCCCCACTTAGATATTTATATAAGATTAAAACCATAACATACAAAAGAGTAAATGAAAAAAAAAAAAAAAAGAAGGGAAAGAAATAAAAAGAAAGAAAGAAAGAAAGAATCGGTCACTCCAAAGCGAGCTATAGAAGGGAGGATCCCTTAAAAGCCCATATAGACACTTCATAGCCTTCAAACTTTCTTGTATGGGATGTTCGATCTGTTGACAAAAAGAAAAGTGTATTCTGTTTTAGACTATTTCGAAAGCACATTTTGGTATGAACATTCTGGTTGCCTAACTTGGGCAACTTATTCTTTTTCTTTCGTATGGAGCCCAATTACCATTGATGTCCAGGGTTTTAAGTTTCGATAATGAATTTGCAATTTGATTATTTGAGCATGTGTGTTAATGTATGGATTAATTAACTGCACGCACACACATGTTGTGACATATATAAACTAAAGAAGATAAAGAGTATAAATATAATAAATAATTTTTCGGATTTTACAGGTTTTTTTCGCAGCTTAAGAAGGCTAGCCTTTAGCCTAATGTCTTTTTTTAATGGTTAGCGAGAGTTAAGAAAAATACATTTAAAAAAAAATGAACTCTCTTAATGAATAAAAAGTAGTTAATTTATAAAAGAATTGTGCCACTTTTAGAACATTTTATATCTTAATCTGTTGAGAGCTTCATACTTGCTTTATACTCTAGAGAAACGTTGAATCTGTAATTCAATTAATTCTAAAAGTATTTTAAAAGCAGAGAAACTCTTGTTGTAGTGAATAATAGAGAGTGGAGCTTCCTTTTATAAGTAATTCCATAAGAATTTTGTGATAATGATTGAGAGTATGTGTATTTTATTTTGAATTGAAATAGAGGAAAGTTTTTCGTAATGTTGAAAAAGCAATCAATATATATTGAACTATTTTGGGGTAAGATAGATCAAAAGTCCACCCAAATCGTTGCAAGTAAAATTTCTACATGAAATAAAAAAAAAATACTTAAAGATTGGAGGAAAGTCGTTTATTATGATTGAAGAGGCAAGCAAAATATCTGCACACTTTTTTTTTTTTTCCATTTATCCTTTTTTATTTTTTCTATATTGATATCATCTACTATAAACCCTAACAACTAATTCACATCCTCTTTATTTCTGTGAAGAAACATCACTTCAAGATACGAGTGAATCCAGTTCCCCCTTATATATGCATGCTGGCCTATTTATGTTTAAAAACATACAAAAGGAGGAAATGCTCCCAAACAACATCAACAAAATCTTAAATCTTCTTCTACTGATTGAGGTCAACTATATGAATTTTGTAACGTCATTTGACTTAATTAAAAGCATTATACTCAATTGAAATCACTTTTAACAATTTGTCTTAATACTTTTCTTGGTCTCTCACTCCTTTATTATATTAGACCAAATATCATACAATTTATTTTTCTCACTATACTTCTAATGGTCTTCCTTGTAAGCTTTCAAACCATCTTAAACAATCATTTTTTTAGGTTAAGCTTACTTTTTTCTTTCGCTGTCCAAATTCACTACTCCATAATATGGCCGGGTATATATCTAACGGTATGTATGATAAAACTTCCTAAAACCAAAATTTGAAAACTTGGTGGTATTAAACTTAATGTATAAAAAGAATCTGAGAACTTCAATTATTGTGTATTTTTTTTTTCCCTAAAAGATAATTTAATTTCCTGATATACGTACATACTGACTGTGTATACGTATCCTTCACATGAGAGAATCCACCTAGAACGGTTTACATTGACACGCAAAGACAAAGCACGACTTTTGATGTGAATGTGGTTGAATATAATGAGGATTGAACAGATGGTGTGAAATGGCTTCACGAGGTGACCAAATATATGGTGGGTCACCTTAGTCTCAACCACATATCAATATCATGAATCATGATAGCGACTCGTCTGGACTCGATCGTTATGAACATTAGTCTGAGAGAGAGAGAGAGAGATAAGAAATTCATTTACTACAAATCCACGTCCTTCCTACTTCTTCATGTGCTCGCACGGGAATCTTTCTCAAATTAAAGCCTGTCTCTGCCAGTATCCACTCACTGTGGCAGCAACTTCTTTTAGTAGTTACCTTGGAGTTGCACATTGCAGTGATGCAGGAGACAATGAACATAGAATATACATATATATATATATATATATATATATATATAAATGAATGTGCTGCTTTTAATAAACTGAAGGATTGGATTTGATCAACTCTCTTTTTCACTGTCACGGATTTGAACATGAAAAGTATCCGAAATTTCATGCTTAAATGATGCACTGCAAACAAAACAACACTGGCTAGCTCAAACAAAGTGTAGAGTTATATAGGTGGAAAATGAACTACAGTTACTTAAATGGTTTTAAATTGTAATTGCGATTTTGTTTTGGTCTTTGACATGGAGGGAAATTGCGGAATGCAACTGTGATCTGGTAGTGATTAGTTGATAAACCTTGACGTTAGAGTTGCAATTGCGGTTGCAGAATTTTTTAAAACTACGGTTATGGTTATGTTTTTCAAATGACACCTCCGTAACAATATCACACAATAAAATTACTTAATTTACTCAATTATAATGAGGAGTTTACTTCAAAGGATAAAATATGACATTACAATCGCTGATTACGTTACAAATGAGGAGGGTTTATTATGGTTTATCAGTTTCACTTTCCGTACCAGGTTTCAATTGATGGAGGACGTGTAGTATTCCTTTTATAGTGAATGATATAATATGACATGCAGAGAACTACATCATTTAGGACGTTTATTATTGAATAAATACTCAATTTATGGTATTTATAAATATTTCATTGGGGGAAAACTCTTAAAACCAATTTTGTCCCGGTTTGCTAGGAGGCATTCATTTATTACTGAATCACTGGCATGCATTCTGAGTTATTATGATGTTAAAAGTTAGATTAAATTATTCTAATGACTTCTATAGTTTAAAAAACTACACAATATTTCTATTTTTTGAACATTTATCCTAACATTTTTTAGGAAAAATATAATGTAATGCTTTTTAAGCAATTAATAAAGATTAATGTAATTTATAAGAAGTGTTAATGTAATATTTTTAAAATAATTAAAAAGTTAATATAAGAAGAAAAGAAAGATTTATTTAATTTTACTAAATTTCATAAATATGTATTTATAATATTCATGCTTGATTTAGTGTAATTTAAAAAAAGTAAAGTAAAAAAAAACTGTATGAGCTCTCGTGCTTTTCTAGTTTTGCTACGCCTTTATATTATTCATGCTTGGACATTTTCTTTAGTAATCTATTAGAATCTCAAATTAGTTTTCTTGTATTAACAAATTCACTTTTATTAAGGGTGCAGTTACTTTTATTAGTTAATTATTTTTCTCCATATTTTAGATATATGATACTTTAGCATAAATTTGTCAAACCCCGTCATCTCTTCAATTCAAGCTCCATCTTGAGATAAAGTAAATGGGAATTTGTCCCTTTTTCAATTCAAGCAACACAAACCTGTCCCTTTTTTGAAACATTTCCTTTTCCTTTTCTAAATCATTTTTGTTGCCTTTCGTAGCCTCAGCATGCTACTGGTATTAGAGGTAAGAAAAAGTGTGCAGTCAAATGCACTGAAGCCGCAAATCTTGCTCCAATGCTCCTTATCAACGTCTTAGACACTTTGCAACGGCTATTCTATCCTTTTAAGACTATTACCAGAAGAAAAAACTTAGTACCACAACTTGGAGCATTTTTTTCCTACTATAGACAGACTAAGAGTGCTGTGGTCAAATGGGGGCATCAATCAACCCAAGTAGACTTCTAACAGAAGGACTAAAGTAGAATTAAAGAAGATAAGGCTATATTTTTTCATGGCTAATGATACTGTTTATTCAACCCAAAACAGTAACAATTAACTTGATGAAATGAAAGACTACTTCAGTCCAATTTAGTCTGTCAATAGAATAAAATTAGGACCATTGGTAGAGTTGCTGATTCATGAGGTGACACGTTTTGGAGGAACCCGCAATTTCAGATCGAATGCCACATTCTTGTCTACATTAGTTCATGGCTCATAATATCTTCTTGAATATGTCAGAGTGTCACATTGTTTCGGTTGGAATTTTATATTCACAAGAGGGTGATTTTCACATGTTTTGTCCTTAGTCTTTTCTGGTTTGCAGGATACATCTACATAGCCGTGGAAATGCTTGTTGAGTTTATAATACCCTTGATCTCTTCGTGTAACCATTTGACTGATAAGAAATTGGTCATTGGTAAGGTAGTGCAATGTTTCTACTCGAGTCACATCTTGTAGAATCTAAGCATTCTCAATCAGAATTGTAATTTAACCTATTACTAAAATTAATAGTTTCAATTCTATCTCAATCAACCTTGCGTCCTAAAGAATACAAAACTGTGATAACTGCTTCTCATATTCGTATTACCTACCACCCCTATGAAATTTTTTGGATTAAATCATACAAAGAATCATGTACTTGCACACCTGAGCCTAGCTACTGCTGCGCCATACCTAGCAAGCTTGAATAACGTCAACAAAATCCTCGATTTTCAACAAAGCTTCACCGATAAATTTGATGACAAGTTTAAACCAGTCTTGTTCTTCCTTTGCTTTTTACAAATTATTTTCTTACTCCTTTGTTTGGTAGGCTAAAAAGGAGAAAGTGAAGAAAAAAAAAAGAGTGGAAGAAAAAGGTTAGTGTTTTATTGGATGAAAGTGTGAAATTTTTTATAAAAAAAAAAGGTGTGTATCTCTCATCAAAACTTTTCTAAGCAGAAGGCAGCGGAAGTGCACAGAACTTGAGAAGCTGCAGTCCAGCAAACAGTCCTGTGCGAGGTCCTGTGACGAAAGCATCTAATTGTGCGGAATTGAGTTAGTATATGTTATATAATAAATAATAATAATCATAAAAATAAATAATAATAATAATAACAATGTAAACTATTTTTATTTAATATTAATTTCTTTAAATAATTTTAATTTAAGTATTTTTTATTCTATTTTATTTTTCTTCATTCAAATAATTTCTATTTTCATTCTCTTTCTTTCTTTACAACTAAAGACGCCTGTAGGATGATACTACCGCTCACAAAATTTTAAAAACTTAATAAACTTCATGTCAGTTGTGAGAATCTTCTATCTCTTTTCTCTTGTATTTTCTATAACAAATTTAAGCATGTAAATATATCAAAAGCTTAATACATAAATACATACTGAACTATGATCCACAGTATCAGTATGAGCATTTTATTTTTTTTATTAGGAATCAGGTATGAGCATAGCCATCTGATATGAAACCAGTAGGACATATGGATAAAGTTAGGGATATAGTTTCTAAAAATTAAGATATAGTGCAGCAAAATATGACATAACATAAATATTTAAAATTATATTATATTATCTCATTTAAAAGTACCTGAGTATCGATTTCCTATCAACGTCAAGTGTTTATTTCTTCAATATACCATAAAGATCAATGAATCAATAAATTTTATGAAATCCAATTTTGTCTTGACACTTATTACTGACATATTTCTTACATGTTATGACAGGGTTACCAAGGAATTTCTTGACCATCCCAGGCAAAGAACTTGCCATTGTCATGGCTCTTCACATTGTTAATGATGCTTAGCAGCTTCTGGACTGAGAACTCTTTGCTGAAGAGCTTATCTGGGGGAACATTTCTTTGAAATGGCTTAGACAGATCTGTGTCAACTGTACCAGGATGCAGTAAAATGCATACAATTGGATCCTTCTTTCTTGCAAATTCTAGGGAGATGGTCTTCGACACTGTTAGAATTAAGAGGAAAAAAGATTGCAAAGATTACCATTTCAAATAATATGTACAATTTCAAAATCATTTGATTTGTACTTCAAAAATGCATAACATGCATTTATTAAAATTACATATAACTAAAAAATGAGCCGAGCCTGTACGGTATTGAAAATCAATAGATCAGTATGGTTTCATGCAAGCACCATCAACTGATGAAATGCCTTAGTCATCTGAATTCTAAAGTGATTAATGTTATTGGAAACGGTTTTTATTCCTAAGGAATTAATGTCTAGATAGTTGAATAGACAGATTCATGTATAGTGACTAATTATTTTCCTAGGAAGTTACGTCTTTTTTATTGCTCTTAAATGTAATTCATTATGAAATTATTATAAATATTCATGTTGCTGAGAGCTTTTTCGCTCAAGCATTTCAACAAAATCCAGTCTTCAACTTGGTAATGCTAATATGTAGTATATATCTAGTAAGTACACTAACACAACTCAGATTATATGTTTAAGTAGAACCATAATCAGACCTCGTGTAAGATTCAATGACAATTATAGTTATCATATTGAATATCTTGTGACAGAAATTATAATAATAATAATAATAAATTCATACATTGATTAAGAGCAGCCTTAGAAGACCGATAAGAGTGCCAGCCCCCAAGGCGATTGTCCCCAATAGATGCAACCCTTGCACTCAAACTAGCCACAACTGCAGCATTTCTTCCAGTCCCATGGCGACCCCCTACTTTTAGAAGAGGCCACATGTGCTGGTATTAAAATTCACAGAATTAGATATAACATATTGACTCAAATTATTGAAAACATACTCATACATTAATTGAAGATAAAGGAACACTTACGAAATTAGACAAACAATGATAAATGTCACTGTTGTAATTATTGCATAAAATTATAAAATTATAGAATTATAGAAATCAGGTAAAATTTAAAGGAAAATTTTTTCTTTGGGGGCCTGGAAGGACCAATATCCCTTTAAACAAATTTCCCCGTGATAAAATATTGTGGGCAATGGAATGGCAAAACTAATCACTTTAGCATGAATTACAAAACTGAGTGAATTACTCAAATTCAAATGAAGCTAATAGGGTTCTTATCATGAATAGAAATAGAACCATTTTATGAAAGTAAAGAGAGCATGGAACTGTAAGGGGATTTGTGCAGTAGTTTCTTCTCTTGCGCCAAACCTGCATGCTCCATATCTATTTATAGCAGTTAACTTACAAGCTTGGTTCAATTTTTCAGCAAAAATTCATCATGTGGATCTCTTGGAACAAGCTCCCAGGAGCATGCCAAATGCATTGACAACCAAATGGTATGCTATAATTTGATACATAACCCCATATGGTATAGGTCTATTTTTAAAACTAATTCTTGATAATAGTTATTGACATGTACAACAACAGTTTTTTCTTTTTTTAAATATTATTCCAAATACAACTAAACTCTCAGAATTTGAATTTTGTCACAAGTAACAAACTAAAAATACATATTATATCCTATTTCATCATACTCTGTATACCCTTTGTTAGGATATAAGGAGAAGGGAGAGTTAGTTAAGGTAGTTAAATCATTAATGAGTTAGTTAGTTAGAGGAGTTTATTAGATATAAATTGGAGAAGAAGGATAGGAGAGAGGGGAATTTGTTGGCATTTGTTAGATTGAGCATTAGCTCTTTGTGAAAGGAGAAATTCTTTGTAAAAGGAAAACTTTTGGAGAAGAGTTTTCTTTCCTATTTTTTGTTCTTTTCTTTCTACTAATCAATAAAAAAAATTCTTTTCTTTTCCTTTCTAATTCTTGATTCCTAAACCCTCACACAGAACTGTGTACAAAATAATCCTCTTGGAATTCTCAGTCAATCATTAAGATATTTTACTGGTTTACACATTCATTAGTGCAAACTCATGTGTGATCTTGGAGACGTGAGTTCATGAGATGAAGAGTTTCAGCATCAAAATGGCAACAAATATAGCCACGGAGTTGATGGCAGAGAAATGGCAAGGCACCTTCTGTTAGTGAGATTGAGATACAATTGTAGAGTAATTTTAGAGAAATGTGCACTGAATGATTTTTGTAGTTCAAATGCATAGTACTAAAAATGCAAAAGGTAAGGAGGATCATATAGACAGAACTAAGAGCAAGAATGATTTTTGTCTAACCAATTGAATTCATTTACATCTATTTACTGTTCTTAACTAGCTTAAGGCCCGTTTGCAATGATTGCAAGTTTTTGGTATTTAAATGCAATTTTCAAAACAAAATGCGTTTGGCAAAAGTGGAACTAAAATAGTTTTTAACTCAATTTCGAAACTTTTATATTTATTTTCAAAACTAAGAAAAAAGATTGAGAATTTGGTTTTTAATTTTAAAAAAATACACTTTCACTACCTTTGATAATGAACATTTTCATCACCTTATACACCATCAACATCATCACCACTGTCACCATTTACCGCCACCATTGTTACTGTTGCCATCATCACCACTGCCTCGCTACTATCACTGCTACCATTATCATTATATTGATATTTTTTAATATTATTATTATTTATTCATGTATAATTTTTTGCTTAATAGAAATTAACCATAAATTGTAAAAACATTAATGTTATATATCTTTATTATTATAGTTTTCATGATTGTGTTATTTTTTTATTATTTGTATAATTTTAATATATTTATTAAATTTTTTAACAAGTTTATTTATTATTTATTTTAATTATTTTCATATATTGATAATTTTTTATATTACATTACTTCATAGTGGAACAAGATAACATACAATGATTGACTCATTTTATTTATCTTCAATTTGCAACAACTTTTTAAAAACTAAAAATAAAAAAAAAAACTGAAACTCAACTAAAACTAATTTTGGTTTTTAAAAATTTCAAAACTAAAAATAAAAAATCACTCTAAACGAAGCCTTAATGTGCCAGACAAGTAGGAATAGCTTGACAGCATTGTCTTTTCTCATTGACAGCCACATCAAATAAGCATTCAAATCCCATTGAAATGTATAGGTGACACCGTCCATTATTATTAATTGACAAATAAAAAAAAGATGATATCAGATTTCCAATGAATACATCAATTTAGATTGCATGCAAACAAACATGAGTTTTAGTTACCCTGAACATACGTACATAATAACAATTTCAAAGCAAAGATATTCTTGGGAAGCCACTATAGTAAGCTAATCATTTGTCTACATAATTTACTAACAACAGCCAACAATAATCACTAGAATGAACATATTAGCTATTTATCATGTTCATACCGATCTCTTCCTGCAGCATCCTAAGGCCACTATAACCCCCTCATACACATAAAGAACCTATATTTACTTCTAAAACTGTCATAAATAGATAAATAAATAACTTTTGTAATGAAAATTAGATTGATGTTACCTTGATAACTAAGATAGGACCCACTGCGTTAACCTCATATGTAAGCATTAAAGATGATTTCTCCACTTTGTTCAATGTTGTTTCTGTATTGTATAGATAGCAAATCAACTGCCTTGTATTTGTAAGAAACATAAACTCAAAGCATGATAATCATCTGCATCGCCCTCATTTTTCTTTCTAATATAAACCTTATATTAGGTTTGAGCCTAATTGTCTCGGGTTTTGGGTTCCTATCACACACTTCCTTCTTTATAGGAGCAAGTTCTTTTCTTCCCTTCTTTACATAAATCTGCCAAAAATTTGTGTTCTTTCATCTTTCCGTCTTTTTATCTTTTTAGTTTGTTATTCTTTTTGATGTTTGTATGTTTTGTGGGGGTGGGGGGCACATGAATAAAAACCTAGATAGATATTAGAGATTGTAGGATCTTAAAACTTCTAGTACGCTACAATAGGCGGTGGATATTATAAGTCGAAGAATGAAACAAAAGTTTTACCTGGATGTATTACTTCAGGTATTGAAAGAATCCCAGACGCATTAATGAGAAGGTTTAGACGACCATATGTCTCTTTTATTGACAATGCAGATGCCTGAAATATTATGAAATACACAAATCTTAACAAACAAGTTTGGAATTATTAAAATCTAACAGTGAACTGTCTTAATCCTTAAAAAGGAATATGACTTTCATAATTACGTTTTCAGCTGTAAATAGGCTTAAAGGAAAATTGCACCCACACTCATCTATCATTTCAGCCCATTCCCCTAAACTACAAATTGTGGCACATGCCACCCAAATATACCATCCTTTGAAGTTTTAACAACAGCTAACTGCTGATAAACAATTGAATTTCCCAACATCAGTCTTGAAAGAAAAGGCCACCAGATTTGTTAATTTTCCCTTGACAGTAGCTCCTAAAATGCAGCTGACAGTAGGAATTTAGGGTGGATATGTGCAATATCATTTAGGATTAAGTTCTATAATATCTATCCTTACACTCATATTGATCTGCATAGAATCTACCACCTAACCTTGTAATTAAGTAACCTTAGAAGTGCACAGAGACTGGGGAGAAGGGAAGAACAAAAAGAGCTAAGAAGCCTCTTCTTGGTGTCTAAATGTATGCTTCTATTAGAGCAAATGAAAAGGAAAACAATTAAGAGATAAGAAGCATAACCTCAATTGAACTTTCAACAGTCACATCCAACGGCAAAATTCTAAGACGATCTGCAAATGTATCTTTCAGATGGATAAGCCCAGTTGATGCACTAGGCTTGCGGCAGGTAGCAATAACATGCTCTTTATCATCGTTCTCCAACAGCTGTTTTACCTGTAGATGGAAGAAACTGAAATCAGTGTTAATACTGTGTCAGCGAAATTATTTGATCGATATCATAACCAAGATTCTTGATGACTCCTTTGATATGTGGAGCCAGTGGAGCTGAATCATATGATAAGCCATCATCAGATTGCTTTAAGAGATTCAAATGAAAAATTAAGTCCATGCATCATATATTTGTCAAAAATAAATAAATAAAAATTGCATAGCCTTATTAATAAACAAATATAGAAGTGTACAAAAAACCAATACGAGACTAGAACAGCCAGCCAGGCACTGCTGGAGATTATGGAAATGAAAGTTATCATTCTAGAATTATCAACTTGTAATAAATTCATTGATCTTTGGCCCTTAAGAAAAATTGATAAACTAAAAAATTATTGTTCTGCTTTTGAAACATACTATAAATTGACTGTAATTATTATGATACCACAGTACAACTGCACAGACAACATAAAAACAAAAAATGTAAAGACAAGTACACAACAAAGCAAACCCCATACCAAATTAAAAGTAAATTACTGTTACCTCAATTGTATATTATTACTAATGGTTTAGTACTTAGGAGTTAAAAAGGTTAAGATGAAAAGCATCTTCGTCTCTTTTAGATACAATGATTCAGTACTAACATGAAATTTTGACAATGTAGGCAGAGCCCAGATTGGAAGAAAGCAATGATAATATGCAAGTAAAAAAAGGAAAGAAAAAATCTCACAAATTCAAGGCCAATTCCTCTGGAAGCTCCTTGAACCATAGAAACCCCTCCTTGAAAGGAAGAAGAAGATGAAGAAAAGGCCCTTCGGGTCAGTGATAAAAGCCGCGGCGAATGTGATGCCATCAGAGTGTGTTGGGTTGGCGGCAATAGCATTGTAACATCAAAAGATAGAGTAAAGCTCTTATCTTGCTTACTCAGCGTTGATGGGTACAACACCTTGAAGCGTGGCTTCCTAGCAACCAAGAAAGAACCCAACCAACCTTGTTAGCAAAATTAAATGTGTTGCAATTTCCAGGTCACAAGCTATGAAATAATATTCAGTAAAAAAAAAATACCTTATATATATATATATATGAATTTACACCTAAAAAATAAGAATTTTAATTTTAATTTAAAAAAAAACTATTTTTATTCTTTTAAAAAATTGTTTTAATTTATACTGTGAAATAATAATGTTAAATAATAATATAATTCTACTAAAAAATGACAATTATATGTAATTTGTTTTTATGAATTTTGTTTTTAAATTTTTATTTATTTAAAATAATGATATCATACTAGTTAATAAATAATTTTAAAATATAGTTTTATTTATAAAACAATTACAATTATTCTGTAAAAGAAAATTTATGACAAAAGTTATATAAAGCTACAAAATGTTAAAATAACTAAAATAGAAAAAAAAAAATAAAAAACTATATTCATATTTAAGCAAAAAAAATTACAACATTATTTACTTTCAACATTTTTTTAGTTTAAATTTTTCAAATTTTTATTTGTAATTCTTAAACAAACATTTTAGGTATTTAATTTTTCAATATTATTTTAGTCTCTGTCACTTAGTAACATTCTGTCATTAAGTAATAATGTCAATAATATCTTATATTATTAAAGAGTTTAATTAAATAATTATATATAATTTTTTAAAATAAATTATATTTTTAATTTCACATAAATTGGCTTAACTATTAATAAATCTAAAAATACGGTTGATTAAAAACATAATTTATAATAAAAAAAATTATACACAATTAATTTATCAAATTCATTAATGATATGATAAATTATTTAACTGCTAATAAGACTATTATGTTATCACTTAATCTTATTATTTAATATTGTGTACTAAAATTATTAATAGATAAAAAATATAGGGATCAAAAATGTTAAAAAAAAAATTAGGGATAAAAGTAAAATATTGTAAAAATATTTGGGACAAAAAATATGGGCTTAAATATATTTTAATTTTTCAATTTTAGAATATATTTATTTCTTATCTCCTGAATTTAAAATTGATCATTTTAGTCCTTGTAATTTAAAAAAAAAAAACTTATTTTAATTCCTTTACCCAAAAACTATAAAACATTCACTTGTGTAACTAATCAATTACATTATTACCTATTTTAATTTTACATTTTTATTATCAAACATTCTATGATATGCATGTTTTCCTTCTAACATATTCGTGTTGATAGTATTTAGGTAGAAAATATTTGGTTAGTCAGACTAAATCACAATTTGTTCAAATTATAAAATTAAAATGATTGATTTTAAATTTAAAAAATAAAAAATAAATTTATTTTAAATTTTAAAAACTAAAACATATTTAAGTAAAAAAAAATATATTAAGTCTTTTTTTACAGCTCAAAATCTTGTCTTTTCCTTTTCATAATAAAGTTTGAATTTACGTTTAGTTACATCATTTTATTATAGTTAAAAAAAATAGTTTGAATTGTCTAATCAAACCTCGAATCAGTGAATCAAACTCAACACCTCATACCCTCATACAGAAGACAAATTTTATCATTAAGTCAAATTAATTAATAGATACTTAATAATAATTTTTATATATATATAATTATGTTATAGTATAGAAGATCGTGTGAATGAACTATTAACTCATTATTTTGATTATTGACTCAATACCTTTACCAAATTGGCCATCAATTTAAAATTTAAAATATTTTTTTAATCTTTCAATTACAATAGAAAGATTCTGCTACCGTGATATGTAAAAATTGAAGGTAAATTCATAAAGTATTGATAGTGAAATTTTATAAAAAAAACATTTAAAACAAGGTGATCAAATTATAATTAAGATTAGTATTTGTATTTGTACGATGCACGTAGATTTTAAATTGTATAAATAAAAATAATATTATTAAAATTTAAAATTTTATTTTATAATCTATTTTTTAAGTAATTACAACAAAGTGAATAAAAACACAAAGAATAATGAAATGTCTCAAAATTATTATTTCATAATTTATTTTTTCATGAAAAATATAAAAAAATAACATAAGTGTCTAATTTTATTTTTTATATAATTAAATCTGAATTAGTTAAGTTTAAATTATAAAATTAGACATGTAAAAATTTTAAGTTAATGTATAAAAATTCAAACCAAGTGATGTTTTAACAACTCAGAATAATAGTTCTGATAAAAAAAATATAATTATATAATATATACTGAATTTTTTTTTTATCACATTACCTAAATATTTAAATTAAAAAATATTTAAAAAGAAAAATATAAAAGATTAAAACATAAATTTACCTATACATTTGCATTATCTTTCACTCTTTTGTAAATGATTTAGGATAATTTATATAAAATTTTAAATTTTTAGGTTGATATTTTCTGCCCAAAGAAATATAAATAATCAATTCACGTCTCTAAGTTTACTTATATATTAAGTCAATCAACTGTGTACATTTTGAAAATAAAAAATATGATAAACTTCTTCTAGTCCAAATTTTGCATATTATTATCTTTGTCGCAAAAAATAAACTGAGTTGTCTTTACTTGATTTACCATGTTAAAATTTGTCTGATCAATTTTATATATATATAATGAGCCTTTTTTTAACATTGACACATAATAAAATGCACATAAGAAAATGCATTATGTGATTATACATTAACTTGAGAATTTGTCAATAATTCATGTCCAGATAAATTATTTCAAATAAGAAAATAAATTCTTGCTAATGCATAATCATGTTCCTTATTCATTGTTAAGAAATGAAAAATATAAATAACAAATTAAAGACACTAAATTGATAATTTAACATTTGCTTTACCAAGCAATTGCACAAGATAATAGGCATTAATTAATTTTTACATCAAATCAAAATAAAAGAATAATTCAAAGAATAAGCATTTTTGGGAGTGCCTTCCCTGCTAAAATCGACTTAAAAATTATGCAAATTTGCTGAGGTAAAGATAATGGTATTCCAATACGATTATACCCAACTTTTCTCATTATTTCTAAAAGTTAGCTCATCATATTAACATTACTTTAAGCACACACTCAGATATTAAATATTTGTTTAAGCACCTACTCAGATAATAAATATCATTAGTTGCAAGTATAAAAAAGTAATGAGCGTTTCTTCTAAGCTTAAAAGTAAAATAATGAATACAATTATTTTTCGTGGTGGAATAGCATGGAATGACTTTACCTTAGAATACCATGGAATGAAAACAACAAAACTTGATAAGAAATATTTTGAAGGAAAAATGAAAATTAAAATAGTTGCAAGTTGAAAAAAAAAAAAAACCAAACCCAATACTTGCACTTAAAAAAAATAATAATAACAAAATTATTTTTTGTTATGGAAAAGAATGACTTAACAAATAATTAAAAAAATCACAATAAAATTGATCTTTAATATAAAAAAAAGGATGAACAAAATACATAAATGAAATATGAGTTTATCTTACAATACTGTGTATACAAAACACAAACCAAATCCAATATCTGCACTTAAAACAAGAGGAAAAACTCACCTCAATCCTAAGAAATGCATTATTTATTGGAGAAGTTTTCTAGTACATAAATTCAAGCCCAAAAAATTAAGGGAATTATAAAAATTTAAAACATATATGTGCAATCAAGTAAACACAAACTAAACTCATCTTTACATAACACAAATCAAAGCCAACAAATGCAATTGAAAAAAAAACCTCATTTAAAACCACAATTGTTACAGTGAAATCTTTGTTCCGTGATAGACTTCAAAATAAATATAATTAAGAAACAAAAATATTGAAACAATATAAAAAATGTTTTTGAATATTAAAAGAAAGAAAGAGAAAGACCAAAAGGTAAATGCAAAAAATACAAAAAGAGAGTAAAGAAAAAGAAAATTAGAAAAAAAATATAACAAGAAAAAAAATAAATGCAACAGTGTCAAACTACAACCATGTATATATCTTTAACGTTGTTTAGAGCCACTATCATAAGAGCTTATACAACCAACTCTCATGATCCATTACAAAAAATACATAATTTTTTAACTTCTTTGACCTTTCCAAATTTTATCACACAAGACAAAACCAAGAAAAATTTATAGAAATGTTAAACAGAGAACAATATGTAACAAAACTCATCGGAAAAGAAAAAGAAATGAAGAATATGAATGCATGGACTTCCTCTAACATCAAAGAAAAAATAAGAAAAAAAATTAAGCAAATGAGAGTGGAAGCAATGCTCAATTCCTTTTAAACTGCTTTGTGTAGGTTCATTTCCTTATCATTTGTATATTCACTAAAATAACCAATATATTATTCATAAAATAAAATTTATCATAGTGATAACATTTAGTTATCAATGCAAATTAATTATTCTTGATCAATTAAATTTATTTTTTAATTTTTATGAATGTTGTACATAGCTATGCAACACATTTTCCCAACACATGTCTTTTAAGATGCCAACATTTTGAGATCTTTTAGAATGTTAATTTACTTTTCAATTAAGCAACTTTTGACAAATGAGATTAGATCATATAATTGGGTACGTACAAAATATTCCTCAAGACTCAATTATTTTTGACAAATCTTACAATAGTAACATGTGATACGAAAAATCAATTGATCACTAAAAGTAAAATTGAATAGCAACACTCAAATTGATCGTGATTTTTTTTATATAAATAAGTGAATTTCTTATAAATTTTTCCTCAAACTTAAACTTGAATATTAAAACTTTTGTTATAAGCAAAGAAAACCTTCTTATATACTTATCAATTCAGAATAACAATAAATCTAAAACACTAAGTTAATCTTATAAGAAACTGCTTACAAAACTCCAACAAGAGTATAATATAATATATTTATATCAAATTAACCATCAAATTAGTTATGGTTATGTTATTTGTTTTTCATTATTTTGATTATTGTTTGATCTTATTTTGTATGCATTAATTTATTTAACATTACATTGGATACATAATAATAGATAACATGACATTAAATCAACAAAGTTTGATATAATTAATATATAGTTAAATTTATTAATTATGATACTAAAATAATTTTGTCTTAATCATTACGTGAAAAAAAAAAGATTTTGTTAGGAAATTAAAATATTAAAAAAAAATTGTCATAAAAAAATCAATCTCCTATTACTGACAATAAATGAAAAAAATATATCTATAGAACACGAAAATTTTCACACAGGATGTTTATTTGAAACTAAGTAAATTATTATTTTCATCCTTAAATTTGTAATGCAGTTTTCGCAAGATCCTTGAATTTAGAGAAGTTAAAAAATGAGTTAATATTTAAGCAACTGTTTTTAAAGAAAACACTATCTCACTATATAATTTTTTTTATATAGTATAATTTTTTGTACAGTAAAATCTTTGATTTACACTTCAAGTTAGGCATCAAACCATTACATGGTTTACCCCTTCAAACACATTTTGAAGTCATGCATCAAAGCATTGTGCATATTGGTTTTCTAGAACTCAGATATGGGTTGTTCATTCAATAAAATGAAATCAAAACTTAAAAAATTCCAATTTGGCAAACCGTGGACCACAACTAGCCACCATCAACTCCTATGGATTGCCACCATAGCCACCAAACTAATGGTCCATAATCAAACCAAAATCTACAATCATTGAAAATTACAACCACTTGAAACCAACATTTGTAATAAGTCAAATAATAATAATTAAGGGGATAAATTTCTTGAAATTTTATGAGATCGTATAAATTCTTCTTTTTTTTAAACGTTTATAGCATCTTTTTTATAGAAAAAATCATGTAATGTTTTTCAAATAAGTAAAGAGAATAAGTATAACATATAAAAGTGTTAGTGTAATACTTTTAAATAATTAAAAGAGTTAAGGTAAGAATAAAAAAATAAGAGAATTTTGTGTAATGTTACAAAAACTTAGAAAGTATCAATATAGTTTTCTTTTTTTTTTAAATAAAAAGCATCAATGTAATTTAATTAAATTAAAAAAGAGGAAAAGGCAGAGTAGATGCAATAGAAATGGAAAATCTGTAACCATTCTCCACATAATCCCTTCTTGGGCATGATCTCTAAAACAAAAAACAAAGGCATTTAGAGTGAGAATAAAAAAGAAGAGAGAAAGAGAGTTGGAACTAATCAAAACCCGAACTATAACACCACTAAACTAAGCTCAACTACCACGAACATACCTATGTTTCTTATAGTCCATGAACAATTCCTACAAAAATGAAAGTCACTTAGACCAAGGAAAACCTATTGTCGAGACTTCAATGTCACATATGGAGTGGAACGTGAAGAAAAGAACAAAAGATGTTGCCATTTTGGTCCCTAATGATGTGGATCCTATGTGAACAGACACTTATGGTGTATTTGGGTTAGAATAAAAAAAGTAAAAAAAGAGAAATAAAAGTAAGATGATTTATCAGTTATTTAGTAAAAAATAAAATAAAAGAAATAAATGTTAAATATATATATATATAATGACATAAATATCTTTAATAAAAATAAATAATGCAACAATATAATTATTTTTGTCATTTAATTTTAAAAATAAACTTTTTCAATGCATTATTTTCAATTTGGAAAGATAAGAAATATTCCTATATTCTTTTTTTCTTCCTTTTACATTTTATATGATATCAAATTGTGGAAGTAAAAAATATTTTGATACTACATAAAATGTAAATGAAAGAAAAATATATATGAATATTTTTAATCTCTTCAAATTGAAGAGAATGCATGAAAAAATTTGTTTTTAAAATTAAATGACAAAAATAATTATATTATTATATATTTTATTTTTTATTAAAAATATTTTTCATTATATATATATATATATATAATTTTTATTATTTTATTTTATTCCCTACAAAACGATCAATAAATTATTTTACATTTTTTTCTTTTCTTTTATTTA
>JAMLFT010002445.1:0-25515 GCA_026544285.1 Pachyrhizus erosus | reverse complement strand
CTACTATAATAATAATATTTTTACTAATTTTAATTAATTATTTTAATATTTATTAATTACACATAAATAATAATTAAAATTATATTTATTACTTTTCTTTTAATTTTATGATGACATTTTGACATTGTTTTAGTACATTTGATTTTAAAAAAAAAAAGTCGTTAAGTTTTGGAGAGAAATTTTATTCTAGTATATATTACTTTAACTAATAAAAGATTTATTTTTGTTTATTTTTCTATGCCTAGATCACTATCAAAATATAAATGTTTTACTCTTTTATTTAAGAGACTAAGTCATACTAATTATCATGAAATTTTGTAATATTATATAAATTTTTTTAACTATTATACTAATTTCTTTAATTAAAAAAAACACCAACATCTGTTTATAGAATATATTAACCTGCCTAATTATTAAAAAGATATTCAAATATTAAAAAAATAGAGAGATTGTATAATTTTATATATTTAAGGAATGATTAATGTAATTTATTTTATTTAAAAAGTAAAAAAAATAATATAGTGAGAATTTACATTGTCATCTAATTATTAATAATAATGCATTATAAATTTATTAATTTTTATAATAATTATTTAAAATTATATTAACAATGATTTATGATTGAATGATAAGATAAAAAAATATGAAATCATTAAACTCCTTTTTAAAAATATAATTTTTTATTATAACAATTACATAGACATCTAATTTTTAAACTAAAACCAATTATTTTTTAAAAAATATGTTTAACAAACCTTTTTCAGTTGATTTTAGTTTTTTTATATTAGCTAAAAAAACTTATTTTATCATATTAATAGTATTTGACAAACAAATGTTTTTTAATAACTTGTGGTGTATTTTTGAAATGTTGAGCTTTTAACTTCTATTTTTTATTTTATTTTTATCTCCTTTTATATAAGATGTGATTTTTTTAATCGTATTAATGAAAGCATAATGTCTTACTTTAAGATATGTTTATCTATAACATAAAATTAAAAATTATATAAAAATATCATATAAATATATTTATTTTTATTATTTTATATTTATCAATTATTTCAATAAATAATTTTATCGAATATTCATAATTCAACTTTCAAATAAAAATTTTAAGCTATCAAGTAACTTTTTACCTGACTTTTAGTTATTTTGCTTAATATAACCTGAGTTTCACCCTTTCCAGATATCTAAAAAAAAAATAAAGAAAAGGAAACGATAAATATTTCCAATATACAAATTACAATATTAAGATTAAAAAATTTGAATGAATATTACATGCCTTTATATGTTTTTTTGTGCATTTTGATTAAATTATTTTTTATCAGTATATTGATTCAATTTAAGTTATTATATATATGATAAATTTGGTGAATTTTATGAGAATTATTTAAAAAGCATGCAGGAATAACTTCTAATTAATTGAGCACGTAAATTTTTTTTCTATTAACTGTGTAAGTCTATTATATCCATAAAAAAATTAAATATCATTGATATTCTTCCTCCATAAGTTATAATAAAAGCCATCCATTTATTAATCCACATTGAACTGATAAAAATTACAGAGGAAATAAATGGTAAGCAAATAAAATATTTAGGCGAATGTTAATCTTAATCCGGTCCGAGTCTCTCTCTTGTCTGTGTTGTGTCTGTCTCTGTCATTCTTCCACCTTTCGTATTCATAATTATGCATACATAACACAACAAACCAAACCATTCTCTATTCTCCATTCTCCATTCTCCATTCTCAAATCCAAAAAACTTTCATCCTCTCTGCAAATTCATTTCATTCCTTATTCCTTTATCGACCCCACAAAAACCAAACAAAGCACATCACTCACACACAAAAAATAAAACTTCACATACATCATACCAAGGACAAAAACACAACGAGGAATCGAAGAGTTCACTGTTTTTTTTTTTCCCACCCTTTTCTTAGTGCGATCATCCTTTTATCGATGGCTACGGGACCCGAAAGATCGAAGTCACTGCACAACTTCTCGTTGCCCTGCTTGAAATGGGGCACCCAACGGTTACTTCGCTGCGTCAACTCAGACCTCGATCGCCGATCCTCCAGATTGGACGCGTCCCAAAACGACGCCGTTCGAGTCCTCAACAAGCGCAAAATTGACGACACCGTTATCATGGGGGGTCTCAGAGAAGAAGCTGGTGGTGGCGGTGTCGCCAATAATGCCATGATGCCTTGGAATTTGAGGACGAGAAGAGCTGCGTGCAAGGCGCCGCAGAATGAAACGGAGCAAAGGTTTTTGGAGATAGGGGGTTCTTCGCCGCCGGCCAAGGAGAAGAAGAAGGTTCTGCTCACTGGGAATGACAAGGTTAAGTTTTCTCTTTCTCTCTCTAAGGAGGAGGTGGAGCAGGATTTCTGGGCCCTGCTCGGGGCTAGGCCCCCTAGAAGGCCCAAGAAGAGGTCCAGGATTGTGCAGAGGCAGTTGAATGTAAGTTGAAGTAACTGATGCTTTCCAGGTTCGATTGTGATTTTTCAAATGATATCTTGTTTTAGGTTCTCATGCTTTCTTAACTTCTTTTAGTTTAATTGTCATGCATTTTCAGTTTAATAAAAAGTTTTATGCTGCTAACCAGTCAGAGTCATTCTTGAGATGAATTTTAAGCTAGTTATTAGAAAACTAATCAATTTTCCTATACATGGCAACCTCGGTAATTTGATCATAGTATAAAAAAGCTAGCTTTTATGGCAATTATTATAAAAGTCAGCAAATTTACTGTTCACCAGCTGGGTGGACACTGGTGGATTTGGTTTCCGGTTGATGGTACTAGGAGGAACACACCACATGGTTGACTAGGAGGAGCTTGGGGTGCCGCCTGCAAGGACTTTGATGCTCAAGTCAGAAATTGTAAGAGGAGAGCGAGAATGAAGGGTTAGATGCAAATATGAAGGTGTGGGAAAAGCCATTGTACCACAAATGACAGGCCCATGTGGTAAGATAGTTTGGGGTCCTCGGCAGGACACATGTTGGTTACAAAGATCAGCCAAACAGGATGGCCTTGCTTTGATGTTACTCCTGGATCCAAAACTTAACATGATTTGAGGTCATGGATCTGGTACCTGTAAGGTGGCAGAGCGGCAGAAGCCCTAAGGTCAAGGGCTGGTTCAGAACACTTACCAACAATGTCTATCTGTGATTAAATGATGTAGAAAACCTGAGTTTTAAGGAAGTTACTAGTTATTATAAAAGTTAGTGAACTTACCCTAGCAATCTATAATTGGATGGTAGTATATAAAATCTTTATATTGTTAGGTATTTCAATTTTTTCTTTTTGTTTTAAGGGTTGTGATTTTGCGCTTCTTATGTTGTTTGTCTGGTTCAATTTATTGCAGACACTTTTTCCTGGCTTGTGGCTGGCTGAGGTCACTGCAGAGTCATACAAAGTGGCTGATGTTCCTGAATGAGGTGAATTTTGGTGATAGTTTTTCTTTTTTATATCTGTGTAACTGCAAATGTGAACTTCAATTTGGTCTTTAACTAGAATTCATGATTGGTTTATGTTTATGCTGTGCAGTGGCTGAAATGAATGGCAAAAACTGGTTTTGACTCTGAATGGATGTCCCAAATATTTTTGCTTGCTGACTTCCTATGCGTTGTGACATAAATAGTGGTAAATTCCAAATCATCTGTGTAAATCAAAGGTTTAATTCAATAATCATGAAATTTTGGAATTTTGCGATCAGTTGTACGTGTCTGAATGTAGCTTGCAGATTCTATGAATTAAACTGTTAGAATTCTGCTTCCCTGGGTAAAAACACTTGTGGTGAATTGTAGTAAATCTTCCGGCGTTGCACAAAATTTGGAGACATCAAGTTTTTGTTCCTCTATCACAGAAAATTTAATATCCTTTTACACAGAATCTGGAATGGTGACGGTGATAAAAATTTACTGAGGCCATTCTTTCTGTAGGCACTACGGGAATCTGCTTGATGAAGTTAAAATCTCCAATATAAGAATTCATGTAATCTATTAATATACTACTATGGGAAGTTGGGCGTGACACTAGTTTTAAAAGGTATAATGATTGATGCAATGGCGTGGCTTTCTGTTAAAAGAATTATGGTGAAAGGGAATCCTCTCTCTTTTGTATTTGGAAAGAAATAATGGTTTGGTTGACTTCATCATTTACAGTAAATGCCAAGTGAAATATTTTTAATAAATTACACGAAACTTGTCCACTTCTGTTGCTAAACTTCCCATTCTTTCCACATAACCTAGCACACAAGTTTGTGACCATATTGAAGCCATATGCAACTCCAGGACAAGTAAATGATATGAATGAAAAATAAGTTGTAATAGTAACATGTGACTTTTTAAATTTGGACAACAATGTCATTGTTAAAATGGTTTAAGAGGGTCCTTTCCATGAGAGGCAAGACCAGTTGCACAAATAAGGGACAGGCGAAATTTGCACAAGCTGTTTTACTGGTAAAAATAGTTGAAATTTTGTTAAATAAAACAAAAATACTTGCTGTGATTCTGTTGCCATTCATAAACTAGCTCAAATATTTTGTTCGAAAAAACCCTCGTTGGTGTGAGTTCACTCCAGGGGAAATAATAATGCCTGTTGCTTTTGCACTTGCATCTGTGGCTATGATAATTCTTGAATTATGCTGTAATTGGCATGTTAATCTAAGTACACAAACACATACACAGTCTTTGTCACCCTCACTGGCAAAGCAATTACTTGCTAGTAATTAGAATTCTTGTGTAAGATTCTTTCATCCCATATAGATTTCCTGTACGTATATTGCTATGTCAAATATCAGCAAGCATTGGATTGTCATAATTGGCATTGAACTTGAACTTGCCAAAATGGTTTGTTGAGAAATAATTGTGTTTGTGGCTGTCCAAATTAGGGAGCATCCGACAGGTCTTATATTCAATTAACAGTAATGATTAATTATTGAACATCTTTTTTTGTTTTACTTTTGTACATCAAATTCCCTGTATAGGGAATGGTTCCTATGTAGGACCATTGAAATGTGAGCACTATATTATATTTTTAATTGGAATAAAATTAATAAATATGTAAAACAAAAATGATGAGCAAATATGTGGTCTTTAAACCAATTGGCCATGGATAAACCGAGAATTAGAATATTGTTTGTAGATTTGTATCTCTTGAGGTTTTTGTACTATGAACCTACAAAATTAGTCTTTAAGCAAAAGATAACAGTTAGTTTAACATGCTTATTTATCAGCCATTGCATATTTGTTAGAGGTCACATTCCATTTACAGGAAAGTTAGATCTCTTAAAGGATCAGCAATTATGATAATGAACCACTGCTTGATTTAGTTAAGAAATCTTACGTAATGCGAAAGGTACTTGCTCTGATTTTCACACCATAATTCTATTTTTTTCATTCAAACACACTGAATAGGTGCTAGTCAGTTTCAGCTTATTAAGTAAACAATTTTTTTTTTCGTTTTAAAAGTTCACTCGGTAAACCTTTTTTTTTTAAAGAAAGGAAAGCAAATTCCATCATGCAGTATTACGGTACCTCTGCTTTCTTTTCACCTGTTACATAATTCAATCCAAGAAGCCCATTTGTTACAATGGGTTTCTTTATTTACGGTCCAAAATTTAAATCACTAGTTAATTGAGGATACGCTACTGGGTTTAAATAGGCCCACAAAAATTATGAGATGTCTGCAACCTTGAAAGGGAAGCAAATTTATGTATAAATTGGTGGATTTTATCTATCATGTACTGCTGGGCCACTAATTTTGGAGCCTTTGTTCCTTTGAATTTATGACAAAAAGAAAGCAAGAAAGAAACTAAGAATTGCAATGAACCAATATTTCATATGAGGAACAACTTTAGTATATATTTATATATTCATATTTAAACTCACTAAACGCGTTTTAGTTAACTTCAAGGTTTATCATTACGCGCTTGTTTGACAAACTAATTATACTAGTATTTTAATATATGAATTTCATATAATTAAAATTCTTAGTAAATAAATATTTTTAAATATCTGTGTTATATTTTAAATATATATTGAAGAATTTAAAGTGTTACATAACGTTATTTTTAGATTGAAATAGATATGTAATTTAAAAAACTAAATATAAAAAGATAAAAATAATGATAATTTAAAATGGTTAAAAGAGTTTTGTTGGTTGTGGAGGTACCGTATGAAATGCACTTTTCAATGAAGAGAGATAGAGTTGGAAACATATAATCAACAGAATGACGAGAGTCTTACTCTCCAATTCAAAGATTCTAATTTATATTGTAGGATTATGTGTGAATGCTATCATAATATTAATATTAATGATGAAATCCAATAAAATATTGTTTAAAACAACATATGTTACTTAATCCAAAAAAAATTAGGATTCATTTTTTTGTCAAGCATTTAGGGTTTATTTGATAACAAAGAAATGGAAAATAAATAAGAAGGAAGAAAGGAAGTGAGGGAAAGATGGAAAATGATACTCGCTTGGTAGTGTAAAAATTAAAGGAAAGAGAAATATAAAGGTTTAGATCTCACATCTTTTTATTTCCTTACTCAATCAGGTGACAATTTAACAGTAACAATGTTTAACAAATATTAAAGGTGTTTACTAGTAGTTTATCATTGCTAGAAATGTATATACCAATAAAAAATATTTTTAAAAACAAATTGATTTTCAATTTCTAACAATCAACTGTTACTTTTAACAATCAATTATCTTGTAATATCTTTATTTTTTTTTATATTTTTCTCTTCTCTATTTATTTATTTCTCCCAAATCAAACATTCCATATATTCATCTTATTTTTCACATATTTTTATTCATTATTTTTCTTCTATTTCATTTATCTTGTTTCTTTCTCTCTTGCAACAAACTATTAAAGATATTCTAATTCCTAATCATAAAATATTTCAATTAAATTCTTGTAATTAATTAAAAGATTATTTTAAGAACTTTTAAATTCTAGTTATAAAATAAGGATATGAATGAAGTTGGATAATATAATCCTTCTACCTACACACATACCCATAAACCTATATAATAGATAAATATCTTATCTACTATAAGTAATTGAGTTGAGTCTAATTGTTATCTCTAAATTCAACAATGTAACATTTAATGTCTGAACAATTATTAGAATTTTAGTAATTGAATATTTTTTTTATATAGACCATACATATATTTTTGGTCAATCAATGTGATTATCAACAATAAATTATTTTTTTAAGTATTTAGTACAAATATATTTTTGAGACTGAAAATTAAGACAATTAATTAAATTAGAATAAGTTTATGTTAGTTGGCTCACACGCTTAAAGTTAAGTGATTAAATTTTAAATCAAATGTTTAAAAATTACTGAAAAATAATTGATTAATTGATTTGTGTGGAAACCGCTAATATACTACTATGAATAAGTCTCATAATCAAACCATTAAATATTTTTAATGTAATAAATGGATTTTGTGATATTTTTGTTAATATTATATTATGCATACTAAATTTATGTTCAATTGAAATATATGTTTTATGATACTATTACTAATTATTTATATTAAAAACATTTTATGATAAAATAAATTAATTTAATGAAGAACACTGATTTTTTTTCATAAAAAATTTCAATTTAATTATTAAATCATTAAAATTAACATTGATAATTCTTATAGAAAAAAAAAATTGATGAAGTATGTGTATTTGGAGTAAATTAAGAGCAATCTTAAAAACGTTTTGTTGTCATTATTTATCTATTTAACTTTGATTCTTGAGTGAATTTTCGTAACTCAATTCAGGTTAACTGGAAACACAATATTGTTATATCGAATTTTTTGGACCATAATATTATATCTATGAGCAATCCTTATTGATTTCCGGACTTAAAGTGAATGTCAACCTTGAACTAAATTGAATTACAAGATTGATAGTTGACTGAAGATTTGTGTGCATTCCTCTCATTTTCTTCACTTACAATTTGATTAATCTTTTCCAACCTTGAACTGAAAATCCATTGCTTTGAAGAACATTTATTATTCTGACCCCAATAATTCACTTAGTTTAGGACTACCTAATATAATCATGAAAGCGATAATCCGTTGACTTGAAATTCCTTTAGAAATGTATCCTCCAAAAAAAATCATTACAAAATGTCCAACTTGATCAAGGTTGTAATTATAGCGGCAATTCAAACCCCGCACATTATGGAAAAGAAAAGTAAATGAACAGAAGTTTCTTGACTTGTAAAAGTAAATATATGATTTCTAAAGTGGTGTGTAAACCACCAGGAATTATGATAGTGCACTAGTGAAATTTGATAATTACTTAATTTACTTTAAGCTTTCTAATGTGAAACAAAATTCATTAGAAGTTCAACTACTAGAGAAACTGATGAAACCTCTCCATGTGGAAAATAAGCATTTGTGGACACATGCCAGTTCAACACACATAAACTCGAAGACTACATTTGTTTTGTTAGATAAACCAAAGGATGGTACATGATTAGGTGAGTTAATTAAGGGAAAAGCTAATTCATATGCCAAATTTTCCACAAGGTTTCATCAATGATTTGTGTTTGCCCATGAAACTGCCACCTTAGTAGTCATATTTATGCAATTGATGACAAATGTTAGTTAAATAGATGGGGCAATATCACTCATAAATAAAAACCAGTGCTTATCTGAATAAGCACCAAAAGGCACAAGGTTCTATATTTAGGAATTGGGAGGAATCACAGAAGAAAACAAAATGGGGCCAAACACTAAAGATGGATTCCCGTTGTTCTGTCTCCCAAGCTCGGGACCCTTTTATCTGGATGGACATGGCATTCAGAAGATCCACAATCTGTTACAATATTCTTTTAATTTCTAATACTAACAACCAGTATCTTCAATCTTCATATAGCTTAATCAACTTCATTGATTGCCATGCTAATTAGTAATTAGCCTTTATTAATTCTCACTTTCTTTGTCTAATCATACCAAACAATGATTATGATAATAAATTGAACCAAGATGAATTCATGACATGATGATGATGATGATAGCATAAGAACAAATCACTTCTTGCTCTTCTTAACCTTCCCAACACGTAAAAATGAACCCAAACCAAAGAGATTTGTACTTCCCTTTGAAACACAAGGAGTTGGTACGTTCAAGACAGGATTAATCCGAAGACCATTGGGATAAGACCCTCCATAACTCTTACCTGAAGGAGATTTTTGCGTAGGATACATATTTAAGGTAGAACATGAATATGATGATGATTTAACTGCTGATGGATGCTTGTTTGAACTCATTCTCTTTGGATTTGGCACTGAACCTGTTGAGTTGCTTCTTGACAGAAGGGGTAAAGAGCAGACCAAGTTCTTCTTTGTATCACAATTGAGACTTTTACTTCTATTGAATCCCCAAAAAGACTTGGAATGAGGCTTCTTTTCATGATCAGAAGTCACATCTAGGAGTTCTCTAATGGTGTCTTTCTTCACTCTGTCAACACTTGAGGCACATGGACGAGGAGGAAGTTTTGTATGAGGAGATTCCACATGATGAGTGAGTTTTCTAGCTGCAGGTTTGTCTTGCATCTGAATTGGAAGGATCACCCCATTAGAGAAAAGTTCATCTGCTGAAGATGATTCAAACTCAAGGCTGGTGCTTGTGATGAACTCAAAGTCAGAATTTGAGTCATGCAACAATGTGTCTATGCAAGGAACATCTTCTTTCATTGGTAAAACTTGTAGTTCAGAGAGATCGTGTGAGAAAGAGAGACGGGGAGAACTTGTTTCTGAGCACATAACCACAGGTTCCTTCCACAGACAAAAAGATGAAAACAAAAGTGGGAAATGAAAGAATTCAAAGGTGAACAGAAAAATAATATGGCTTTAAGGGTTGAAAATACGAGGTTTCTTTTGATTCGGAAGTTTAGAAGACAAAGGAAAAGAAAAAAATCTTTTCATAGTCTTTCAGATATAGAGGGATAAAGAAAGAAGAAAGTGTATCAACATTTATTCAAGTTTCGAGGAATAGAGATTCTTTGAAGATTGGAAGATCAAAGGAGATTTAATGTTCTTTTAAAAAGAAACTGAGGATTTTGTCTATTACTGTTGGAGAGTAGAAACAAAGGAGGAAGACAAAGCATATGATTTAAAAGAGAAAATGTTATGTGATAAGTTGTAGTTGTAAAAAATGTGGCACTCTATAAAATCAGTAAAGGTGATGCTTGATTAGAGGAAAGTGACTCCAATCACAATTCTAATTCTGCTGATTTGAAGGAATAATGTTTGGAGTCTTTGTCTATAAAACAGCCAACCTACAAGACTTGTTCCATAAGAAATAGACTTTGGGTGTTCCCATCCTAACCACTGATTAAGCCTTTTGTTCTTTTCTCCTATCATATCATATTATATATAAGATAGAGGGACATTGTCTCATCTCTAATCTCTAATTTTAACAATCATAATAACAAAATCATTCAGAGAGAAAGCTACTGCCACATACACATTTCAATCAAGATTATATTGATCTTTCATCATATACATTTTGTTTATTATATATAAGGATGATTTCTTAAGGATGTGTTGATAAAAATAGTACACTTTTTCCCATGAACATGGAAAAAAAAATTAAAACTGAATTAGATGATTAAATGATATGGGTGGATCGGACTGCAATATTTTCTGGGTTAATATTTACCCTACGGTTAGAATTATACGGATACAGTAGGGTGATTTATAGTTTTCAAACAATTCTACTCTTCTTGTCACTGATCAATCAATTAGAATCCTGTAAATCAAGTGTCTCAAATATGAGGCTCAGTAAAACTAACGGACATATCCAATAGAGTTATTATTATTATTATTATCCACCTCATTTTTCTTACAGCATCCACCTCATTTTTTCTTAAAATCTCTTTCTTTAATTCACGTTACATTATTTATCATATTTATTATTTTCTTTCTTTCTATTTATTTTCTAACCTCTCACTTTCATTTACTCATGCACTCCAAAAATGGGATGTAGGTTCACCATTTTCCTACACAATAATGTTTGACGCACATCCCTTAATAAGAAATGAATACAAGCTAAAGAGAGAGAAAAAATAAAGAAAAAAGAAAGAGAGAAAACAAGAAATCTGATTAATGATGTGATTAAAAAGGAAAAAAGAAAAAGTTGGTTTGAAAAGAGTATGTAAGAAAATGAGAAACTCAGCCCCAACAATATGATCGTAATTCTTTCCTCTTACATCTTATCATCAGTTTTAAGGCAACCATTATTATCGTTATCTTTGAAAATAAAGAAAAATCTGCTTGATTTATTGAAACATGATCAAATTAGAGTTCCAAGGAAATAAATAAATAAACTTCCCTTTGTTCAAAAACTTTGAAAGCTGGATCTTCTATTACGAAGAAGCAGATGCACTGAAAGAACGTTCCATCTGCCAACCAAATTTGTAGTATATTCAACAAATATTCGAGGGTTAGTGGTGGAAAAATGTTACAATTAACCACTCTTCGTCTTCGTTAGGTATGATTCTTATTATCTTTACAAATTTCACATGATGATGAAGTTGAAAAGGATCGACTTTGTTAAAAATATAAGATGTAGGGTGTTTGTCTGTTTAATAGTATTTTTCTATTTCTTTATAATAATCATTTAAGCATTTTGTATTGTAACTAGTAAAATTAATTATTTTATTATTTCATTATTAAAATTACAAACACTTTTTTTATTGTATCCTTTTTAATTTAAAATAAACTAATTTTCTCATTCTATATTTTTTACTCTAACTAACTATTATACCTAACATGTTCATTTTTTTTCCTTAATTGGTTAACTATTTTTTTTATGAAGCCAAATACTTATTACTTAATTGATTGATCATTATATTTTTTTAACTTTGAAAATGACAGATAAATAAAAATAACTTTTATTAAAAATCTGACACTTAAAAGAAATGAAGAGACTGTCTTATTAACACTACCTAACTATAAAACTTATATTAATAGGTATATGACTAGGGGAAATTAAAATGCATCTACAATCTCCTATATTCTGAAAATGTGACATTAAAGTGTAGTTTGACAATTGACATTACAATAATTAATGAATATTAAAGAGTAAGTTTATGTCACATGCTATCTACCCACTTTTACTTGGTGACTTGGTCTGATAAATGAATGACATACATTTTAATATTTTTAGCCTATAAATTAAAAGGACGGCACTTTGCAGTTATGTAGTACTTGAAAATATTGATGTCTTCCTTATATCAATGAATATGACAAAATGTGGTTAAAATGTTAGGTATAAATAAGATGATTCGTAAAGTGTGAGACAAGTGATTAGTAGCTCAAGTCATTAAATATGTGATAAAGATTTGATTTTTGATTATATGAATAGAATAGTATTTATTGTTAGAAGAATTACCACTTAACAGATACTCTACCTTCTTAGAGATTAGTTTCATGACTGTGAGCACTTGAGTCATTAGTTAAACATACGAGGGATTCAATTTCTGATTATGTAAATAGAGTAGAATCCCTAGGTAGAAGAATTACACTTTAATTGATACTCTACCTCTTTAGAAATTACTCTCATAATTGTGAACGACAAAAATACCCTATGTCTACTCCACATATATTAAGTATAAGATAACTTAATAAGGTGAAAAGAAAAATAAGTTTGAGCCTTGATGGACATACACTCTATATAGCATGGCATATGGAGGTTACATATGAGGATGAATTCCAAGTCTCCCACAAATAACTATCATTTTCTTCTTTTAACCAAGACAAATAATCCATTTTTGTCAACTTGCCATGTGAGCAATCTCCCAATTTGGAAGAACGAATAACCTCATAACCTTGATGACAAGATAGTCCTTAACTCCTTATTTGGGGTGCTCAATACTTGCCACAACATGAGACCCTACCCAACCAATATTTGAAGGACCCCCTAAAGCATCTCTCAACTTAGAATTGACATAATAAAAAATGGTTATTCGGTACAAGAAAATATATAATGAATGTAACCAAAAACTATAATATGCTCTAGAAATGTCTTGCACTTTAGAGTGAGACCAATCCTCATCATAGTTGATAAACCATGCATATACAGACATGGTTATGAATGCTTTAGTGGACCCTAAGTTTCAAATAGAAGAAAATATATCATGGATGACAAATACATTATTCACGTAGAATAATAATTCAATTGTTTAGGTGGTGGTACTCGTTAAGATGTGTAAAGAAAATAACTTATCAATGAGAGAAAAAGCATGTATCAAGAGACACTATTCCGTCAATTTGATCATAATTTTTTAGTGACGAAAAATTGAGAATCTTCAATACTGAAACTTGAGCAGGTTCAATTGAAAATAATTGTAATTTAATTTTTTTATAACACATGTACAAAATTTTAACAAAAATTAATTAGAGTATGTGGATACCACTTTTTCAGTTAGAACAAACTCATAAATTCCTTTGATTAATACAGCACAAAAAAATTGACACGACAGGAATAAGAAGTTTGTAGTTTCAAGATAAATACAATCTGTTTATAATATATAAAACTTATAGCATAAGTTGTTAAGTTGATACATCAGTATGAACATCTTGATTTATCAAGCCACATGTACATGAATATGTTTTGTTATGAAACCCCACAACTCATCTTTACCTTTTATTAAAATATTTTGGTCTCTACAACTCTTAATTCATAATGAGTGATATTAACGTTGGATTCTAAAATACAATTAATTTAAGAAAAGCAATGGAGAAGACATTAATATTTTTGGCTAATTGAGATTTGAGAAGCTATAAAAAGTTGGAGACAGGAAGTGTACAACGGCGAACACCAGCACAAAACGAAGCAGAAGATGTGCAATTGTTGTGTCACTTAATAAGGATTTTTATGACACAGGCCATTTCGTGAGTGGCACAAATGGCCTCATGAAGAATTCACAATGAGATAACCGTTATTAAGACCACCTGCCTAACTGATACAAATCACTATATGCATTTTAGCACAGTAAGCAGTAACCACAACTTGGATCTTCACAAGTTTGATATACACCGGTGTGCAAAACAGTTTCATATTAATACATATGATCATGCATGCAACATAGCTGTTAAAAGTTGAAATAAGTGTATACCAAAAAATAAACAGCCAACGCGCAAGATTTCTTTTTATAAACACAGCCGGGGCGTTCTTTATATAGGAGAAAGCTTGGTCTATAAACAATGACAGAGAGCATAATTCTTATCATCGAAGATCAATGACATCAAATTTTAAATCTGGGTTCATGTATACATCTGTACATGTCTTGTAAATAGGACCACCATCTGGAGGCTGACTATGTGGATGAAAGCCACGTTGATCACATTGTTTAATCACAGACATTCCACCAGGGGCCGTCAACCGAAAAATGCCATGGTTTCTGTGCACGCATATTAACAAAAGTAATTACAAAATATCTCAATGACATCCAACACATTAATATTCAAAGACAACAAAATTCAAATAGTTATGAATGAACGTCCGAAATTCAATACCTTAATGTATAAATATAATATACCTATCTCCAGTTTTATAGGGCAATGCGTTAGTCTATGCTGATGTAGGAATATGCCACATAAGAGGGAAGCAACTTAATTGTTTTTTTAATGTTCATACTTCATAGCAAATATATTACTTTTTATTTTTGGAACATGGATTATCAAGTATTTTTAGGAACAATCATAGAATTAGAGTTCTGCTAACATTTCTCCATGCGTTACATTATTCCAAAAATGATTTTGCTTCCTTTCCAAATTTTATTATGTCTTTGGGTTTCCTAAATTTATAACGTAACCTTTCTATAAAGCAACTAGTGATAATTTTTGGAATTTGATCTCACCAACTTAATTCTGTTATTGAGATGTTTTCTTTGCTATCATCCATATATCAAAACACGCCTGAGATGTGATCTTACCTTGAACTATCTCTTGGCGCCATGACTATTGCAACAGCTTCTGGCAGCATAATCTAAAGAAACAAGGATTTGCACTAGTGAATAAAAGTCTAAAGAAATGCAGGATGCTGTGTGACAGGATAGCCATCTTTCTCTCAGACAGAAACCATAGAAGAAAGAAACGTTAACAATATGTAAGAGTTTGATTAAAAAGAAAAGGTAAAGAAAATTATTTTGCGTATATATTTTAACTTTCTATAAGAATTATAATATGTTTGGTAAACAAAGCTAAAAAAACTGACTCTTGGATGGCCAGTTACAATAATACAATTCCAAAAAAATAGTACAAGAATTTAGAGATATAACTAATGTATAAAACATTTCCATCATTAGTAATTCTTAAGTTTTCTCTTCAGCCATTTCCTCATAAAAAACAGCAATTATTAGATATATCCAAAGATGAAGTAAAGAATGTCCATGGAAATTAATTAAAATTAATGAACTCACCTGATAGGAGTAATGGGTGTGCAGATCAATAGATGACATGAAACAAGATTGTGTAGGATGTGTCTGGCAGATTAGAATAATAATATATTTCAGTGTTACAACAATGAAAGACTGATAAAGTAAAAATATAATAAATTTTGATAAACATTATATTTTTACAATATACTATATAAAACTGTAGTTACACAATGATAAATTTCATTCTACATCAACATCTTTGCTCATCTGTTTTTGGAAGTTAAGAAATAGGAAAACAATTTTCCACAAACTGGAAATGTTATCAATGGTGGATGGTGGAACATGGTGGAAGGCTACAATTCTGCCATATAAACACGCCATTGTGCCTTAAAGCACCGCCATGGAGGGCTTCCTTTCACTAATTACCTATGGCAGTTGGCAAAAAATCCACCATGCCATTCTGCTATGGTAGCGCCATGGCTGCTATTTAACAACACTAAACTGGATACGTTTCCACCAAACACAGTTTAAAAACTCACATGGATCCACCCAAGGGGAAAAAGAGATCGTTTATCCTGCACTTCAAAAATTTCCTCTTCATTTGTAGTCTGACACTGCTCAGGAAGAACAATAAATAAATGTAACATTTATAAAATAAATAATAGAAATACATATATTCCCAAACTATTTATAGTGAAATAAATCTTACAGAATCTGATGTTGACTCCTGCTTTGGGATTATAAGGGCAGTAATATAAAATTTTCTGTTTTTCTGCAGATCAAGTATGTTTTGCAAAATTTCAATCAATACTACAGTTGAACATAAATATTGAAGGCAAGAGAGACTGAACCATTGGAGCCCAACTACACAACGGAAAATTTTATAAACTAGTACATATAAATACAACATAAACATATAGAACGTAGTTTCTTTCATATGTATATTTGGTTGCAGAGATTAGAGCAATGAACAATGGGTTAAATACAGTTTTTAGTCAGTAAATACACAACTCAATTTTGGGATCCCAAGACCCTTTTGGATATATCTTTGCATGTAGCTTTACTTTTAAGACAAGTAAAAAGTGAACAACACTTACAAGCAAACCAGCAAGGACACCACAAGTCTCTAAATTTTTTTTTGTATTTGACTTGGCAAGCTTCATAAAATTCTCCATCAAAGCAGTTGACTGCAAATAGAAACAATTATTGGAAGCGAAAATAATGTCAAACATCATGCAACGAATAGTATTTTTATAACTTGCAAGTATATTTGAAGAAACTAAATACTTGACACAAATTTAGCTGTGTCCCCCAGAAATATCAACCTAATATAAAACATAAAATATATATAAATATATATATAAAAGAAAATGTTATTGACTCACAATGTGCAGTTGCAGAGGAGCCTCAGCATGAACACAACTATCTGATGATGGGATCTCTGTCTTACATCCCGCCTCGTTGACACAAGGTAACACTGCAGGGACCAAATCTTGTACTTCAGCAAGTACAGGTGGGGGAGAAGGCTGTCTGATCACTTCTATTTGAGCAGAGGTTTCCATTGTTTCAAAAGAAATTAGAGAAGGAGGCTCCTGATCAGGCTGAGGCTGAGGCTGAGGCTGGGGCTGGGGCTGGCAATCCTCACTTTGGGTTAGAATTGAATCTAAATCTGATTTATGGTGTTCTGCAATGCTAATATCTTTCTTTTTCAGAGATTCATCTTCCAAGGAACTTTGTAGGCTGTATGTTCCAAGAGTAAGATGGACATAATTAATACAAAAATAAATAGATAAACCACATCATGGACAACATACTATTAAAATATTGAGCTCTGATGAACAAATGAATCTTTTTAAAAGATGACTTAAAATATAATTCCAGAATTTTAAATAAGGCTACAAATGACCTACAATATCACTTTTTTCTTAGAAAAACTACAAGGCCAACAATAGAGAAAAATACTATAGAAACTTAAAATATGCAATAACCTTGGTAATTCAACAGGAGACAGATCTACATTGCTTGGATACCTGATCTTCATCCACATTAAGAGAGAAAAGTCAGAACAATCTTTGAATAGAATAGAATAGAAACATACAAATACAAACTAGCATACCCCTTTATCAATGGTAGGTCGTCTCCACTGCCCTTTTAGCCCGTTGGGACCAAGGATAGAATGTCTGGAGAGAGTTTCTTCCTTTGGAGGTGGAAGAGTTAGAGATCTACAAAAGGTTAGAAAACGTGCAAGGGACCTTAGTCAAGCAATATTTTACCAAAAAATGCAGGATAAGTAATATGTGAAATGATTCAAAAGGCCAACATAGACTAAAATTTTATTTTAAGCAGCAGTACTAGATCAACTGTAATATAGCAATTTTTAAACTGAAACTTCCATCAAACCTTGCTTTATTGGGTTGCTAGTTCTTGAAGATAAAAATGTATTTTGATTTTCTCATTTTTGAACATTTCCATAATCCCTTGGTATATGGTTTTTTAATATATTAACATATGTTAAAATTTCTCTTTTTTTACTTTTTAAAGTTATTGACTGACATAACTTTAAATTCAGAAACAGGAAATCATATCCACCAACACCTTAAAATTTCATAATGTAACTGCCAATACACCCCAAATATCATGCGATTTCAACTTTGCAACAAAGATTAAATTGCATTTCAACTTTCAACCAGCTGGTAGTATCGTTCTTATCAGTATCATATGATTCACAGTAGGATATATGTGATACAATACTATTCAAGTCGTGCATCAATTTGTTTTTGTGATGGAATCATACATGAATTGCTTGAATCGTATCCAGCATATGAATTGTGCACTTCTGGCACAACTGGGTTGCACCTGTAAAAATGCTTTTTTAGAAAAATTAGGTAAAACAAGAGGGAACAGCCCAATTTTTTCCCTCCAATCTGACCCAGGGTGATCCACTGTCTCTTTTTATGTTTTTGCTCGTGTTTTCTCCTCTTCATTTCTTCACCTGTTCTTTGCCCCTCCTGGCAAAACAAAGCAACCCACTGTTTTTTTAACCTTTTCTCTGTATTATATTGTGCTGCCTTGCTCCTTTTTTTTTTTTTTTGCAGCCACTGTTTTTCTGGTGTGGATGTTATGATTTTGATATGTCACTTTGTTAGATATTTGACTTCAAAATGTATTTAATACATAAATTCATACATATACATACATACATACATACATACATATATATATGCATGTATGTTTTTATTTTTTTATGTTAAAATGCCCCTGGCATAGAGTTATATTTTTCAGCTATTGATCATGAATTCGTGTCTTTATATGTCTTTGTTAGTTTGATGTACTATTTTATTATTGATCACAAATCTTAAGATTCGCAATGTGGTTCGATTTGCAATTCGGAAAATAGGGCTTCTGATTCACAATTTGAATATTGATTGTACTACCATGGCCACTTAACTAGATTAAATTTTATATTAAAATGGTAACAAAGTAACTGTTTTATTATTGACTTTGAATCTTACAATTCATGATACAGTTTGATTTGAGATTTGGAAAATAGACCTTCCAATTCACAATTTGAATCTCAATTTTACTACCATGACTGGTATAACCCAGGAAAGGGAAGAATTGTAACTGTTTAATCCTTGCTCACTTAACTAGGTCAAATGTTATATTCAAAAAGTAACAAAGTAACTGTTTCATTATTGATCATGAATCCTAAGCTTCACAATACAGTTCAATTGTGATTTGGAAAATAGGCCTTCCAATTCACAATTTGATCCCGATTCTACTCCCATGGCTGGCATAATCCAGGAAAGAGAAATATTGTAACTGTTTAATCCTTGCTTACTTAGCTAGGTTAATTTTATATTAAAAAGGTAACAAAGTGATGATATAGAAACAAGCAAATCTGAATTACTCATAACAAAAATTTAGATAAGTTGATAGTCACACTACTGACATTGCACAAGGAAGACCATCTAAAATTTGACTTTCAAAAGAAGTTTTATCATATTATATTAGAAAGCAACCAAAAGATGAAGGATAGTTTCACTTAACTTCACTCCTGTGAAAAAAGAAACAGCAATCATATATGCAATACGTATCACCATTAGGAAGTCAATTATACATGAATTATAAGCTCAATACTTACAGTCTTCGTACATGCTCTTCTACAGGCCTGACATAAGAGAACTGTTGGCTCCTTGATCCTTGGTAAACAAACTCCCCAGCAGTAGGTCTGACTGCCTGGCCAAGTATACAATAACATATGAATGCAAAATTTCTTTTCAGGAGGAGCAGAAAAACAGAAAAGACTATCACTTATGAATTAATACCTTTATTGTAGTAAGTTATTGTGCAACAAATTTTACCTTTATTTGGCCATAATTAGCAGAAGTTTGCTTTTTCACAGGAGAAAAATCCAGTGAATTATTTGAATTAAATTTTCCCTGCCCATTTTGTAGGTTTGCAAGTTTGTTGTTAAGCTCATTGATCTTCTGTTGAACAACTGGCTTCAAGTTCTCCAGTTCATTCAAAGAAATTAACAATTTCTACAGCAAGAAATTGAAAACCAGATTCAATCCAAGATTTTATAACAACAAATTTTCATTTGGAGAAGAGTGTCAACAGTTAACCTTTTTCAATGATTCTTTCTGTCTTTGCGGAGATGATCTATATTCTCGGTGACGTGGTATTGTCTCAGACACCAAACTAAAACAAAACAAAAGGAAGAACCCCTCAATGCAGTTTAATGACAAAGTAACAAATACAATAAAGTTGAACTGTTTTAAACCATTAAATTGAAGACAAATATAATGTGTCAAATAATGATACAGGCCACCATGTGTTACCTAGAAAATCTTAAAAGCATGACATATAGGTCAATAATATTCTTCTCTGAACGAAAGATATCAGCCTGCAATGTTAAAACCAATAGTTGAAGCTGAGGGTTACAGAGAGCAACTAAACAATCAAGAACACATCATGACCATGTGAATATTTCCAGATTTAAATCAAAACTAAACAAAGACCATAAATTCTGGAGTAGAAAAAATATTACCACAAGCGACTGTCAGTAAATGTACAAAAACTTGCAGAGAAAAAGAATAATTATTCAATTATTCCGCATGATATAAAATGACAGCAAGGAAAAGGAAATTGATATATCACTAACATTATCTCATACTCTCATTTAATATCTCAAGGTAAATGTTAAAAACTAACAAATTTGATGAACATAACCTAATATGCTTACATATTTGTTCCGGACAAGGCCCAAGCCTAAAATGTCCGGCCTACAGCCGGCCAGCATTGCCACCCAGCACAAAGCCAACTACATAGCTCGGCATAGAACACGGACGTGACTGATGTCTGACCTCATCCCAGGCTTAACTGCTTATATGGATCTCTAACACCAGTATGGGCCTTCCATCCCATCACCACCTAACTTAGCGTGATCGACTCACCTACTGCTAATTCTTAGCATGAGTATCCTGACAGTTGACGAACATATGACCAAAACATGCCCCCTTCAAAACGCCTATATGCACACCGGGAAACCCCCTTCCCTTTTCCACTGATTGACACCACTACTCTGCTGGTCACTTACTTGTGCATCAAAGTCTCTGCAGACAGTCACCATTACCGCCACAATTGGACCATCGTGACCAGACGCACCCTCACCGGACATCAAGATCAAATCCACGTGAACAATATTCAAATCTAAAAGCACATTTTTCGATATATAGTATCTCGTAAAAAGACAGATAAAATCTCGCTCATCCTTCCAATCCACGCACAATAATATCTAGGAATTGAAAGCATGTTTATTCAAAAGTTGTCGCATATTTCTTAAAAGGCAAAACAATTTTTCTAGGGTTACTCTTTCTTATTCATGGATGAGAAATTGAAATAGCACGAAGATGAAGAGAATGACCTGTCGGAGGATGTTATCGGCGATTCGGTAGTAGAATCGGAGAGAGATTCGGTTATCGACATCGAGTTTCTGAGCACTGGCGGCGATGTTTATTATGTCCGAAGAAGAAGACCTCATCGTTTTATTCTTTTGGTTTCACGAAACGCAGCGTTTCACCGTCGTCGTCGTCGTCGTCGTCGTCGTCGTCGCCGTCTTCTTCCTAGAAACGCAACAACGACATCAACACTGCGCAAGGCGAGGGATGACGATGTTATCGGTGATCGATCATCGATGGCGGCGTAGATCGCGTTCAGGGGATGATGAGAGCGAATGAATGCAAGGATTGTAATTTGTGGTTGTTGTGAGGGTAAATATGGCAACGCGGGGTTGCTTCAGGGTCTGTTTGGCTGCTCCTGCGTCGCCGTATCCTTCCATATTTTCTCACCCTTTTATATAATTGAAAATTTTCAAAATGTTCATTGTTGCAACTTACTTTGCCATTCAGTGGACTCTCGATAAAATATTTCTGCTATGATTATTAGAATTAATACATTAATCGAAGTTGGAATTGTTGTATGCATATTTTAATGTAAATTTAATAGATAAAAATAAAAGTAAAGGTTTAAATTTTTTGATAAAATTACTTTTATCTCAAATATATGTACTTAATGGATAAGTTATTGAAAATTAAAAATTAATTTTGACTGATAAATTATTAAGTTAACTTATTGAAATGATGAGAATATAGTAAAATTAATATTTATCTTTATTTTAAATATAACACATGTCAATTATATTTGATCAGACTTAATTTGACAATTAGATACATTTATTAAATTAAAGATACCAAACATTTATTACAATCTTATCTAACATGCAAATCTTATGTTAGATCAATTTCTTAGATTGTCTATGAAGTTTTCTAACTAAAAATTTATTCATAACATATATCAAAATCAGTCTTTTACTTAATTTCAAAATCAATTAAAACAAAAGACATAGGTCTTATTTGTAGAAAAAAAACATAACTTAAATCTTGTTCTCTCAACTACTTTATTGACAACATTTGTTAGAATGATATGATGCTATTTGATTATTAAATATCATTTCTTCTATATTTATGTATACATTAATGATGATTAACCTAATCAAAGTATAAAGTCAATGAGTTATCGATCATTTTCTACAAACATCTTTAAATACATCATGAGAGTAAATTATTTTAATTTTTTTTAATACATTTTATCACACACATAAAAAAGATAGAAAGACTAATGTTTCTCTTAATTTATTTTAATTTTTTTGTACAAAATTATATCAAACACAATTTAATAAAATAATTTAAAATATCCAAAAGTTATTTTTAAAGAAACCATTAAAAACTTTTAGATAACACAATGAAAATTTTTATTATGTATTCACAATAACAAAATAAAAAAAAGTTTAAAACAAAAACGATTTTATTGGACAAGAAATTATTTATTATAGTTAAAGCACAAAAATCATCCAATACTCTTATTTTTAAGGAATTTAAAACATTCAACGCTTCTATATCATGTAGGTGCCTACAAGTATACAATAGAAAATTCCTAAATTAATTTTAAGAATTTTTTCTTTTATTTTTTTTCTTCTCTATTTTAAATTTCAACAATATTTTTTATTATGAGTGAAAATTTTGTCAATTTTTTTACACTAAACAGGAAAATTTAATAATTAAATTTAATGTTTTGATCAAATGAGAAATAGTTACAAATTTCCACAATTCAAAAAATAATTGATATTTCATCACTTTAGTATTTTTTTTTCCATATTATACGTTATTGTAAATGTAAATAAATAATTTTTACGAAATAAAAACATCTGTAAATGTCTAAATCATACAATAGTTTATGTATATGATCATCATAATAATATTACATGAATTTAAATTGACAAAATTTATTTTTAATAAAAAAATACTAAAGGCAGTGTTAAGATATCTCTGTTTAATTAAGAAGATGTAGTAGAATACATAAGTTATTATAAAATATTCCTGACATTTGAGTTTAATTTTTAATAATAAAAGTAAAAAAAACATATCTCTGTCTAAATATGAGAATTAAGTAATGGTTTGGATTTTAGAAAAATTATGGGTAAGTTGTTGAAACACTATTGCAGGGTTGTAACCACTAAAATAATTGTGCATGGTTAATGACAGGGAAATCAATGGTCTATTGTGCAGGGAAGAATGTTCCTGGTTGAAATTTCACCCTTAATATTTTACTCTTTCTCTTCGTGAAATCACTAACACCTTCCTCCCTTTCAACCCTAGACCTCCCTTGCATGTGTGCCTCTTAACTTCAGGTAACTTGTCATTTTTTGCAACACTTTTAGTGAGACATGCAACTTTCGACATGTTTTATTTTACATTTCTATTTGTTTGATTTTTGTTTAGGGGATGATTTTTCCTTTCTCTATTTTGACTTCTTTTTATGTGAAACATAATATATAATTAATAATAAATATAATAGTATTAAAAATATAAAACTATGAAAAGTCTAAAAAGACTATATGTATATTGCTTCAGAGGTTACATTGACTTCTCTTATCAATAAACAATGTTTTTGAAATAATATGACAATAAAATAATAAGCTAATCTAATAAGGTCATATTTTGAAATTTAATCCACATTATAATTTAATAAAGATAATAAGATATTTAAATGAAAGTTACTACATAACATTTCATGTGACATTTTTAGAACCTAACGACTCTTTTAGTCAAAATATTTGTTTATTTAAAAGAATTTTTTTTTAGAAAAGTTAAATTTTACTTGTTCTCTCACTTTACTTTATTGTTAATTTAAATATTAAAGTCCTCGTAGGTATCACGTTAAAGATGTTATATTATTAAACCACCGTAATACTTGTTGGAATATATGAAATTTAAAATAGGTATAAAAAAAAAATCATACTGATCATTTCATCAGTATTATCTTACTATAACATTTTTAGGAAGTGATCACGCTACGTTGTTATCAACTATTGACTAATATGATCTTATGGTTGAAAACATCAAAATTGATTTTACTTCTTATTAAATTTAATTTTATTAAAAATATAGATGTTTAATTATTGTTGGATAAAATTGATTTTGCCTTCAAATATTGATTTAATTTGAAGTGATAAAACATAATTTTTGCATTAAATTAAAAACATTATACTAAATTTTTACATCAAATTTTCTTTTAAAGAAAAAAATTAAAATATAAATTACTTCATTTTAATTAAAATTAGTTTTATTTAAAATTATTTTATTAATGTTAGTCCAAACACACACTTGCTAATTTCCAGCTTGTATATTCTCTTTCCATTTTTTTTTCATCCTACATGCAGAATTATAAATTAATCCTTGGGTTAAAGATTATTATTAAATAATTTTTGCTCAAATTCTGATAATATTATAAGTAAAATTTATCTGTATTCACATTTCCGTTTTATGTTTTTTTTTTTTGTTTCCGTCTAAATGTATGAAAGGAACGTTAATATGTTGATAATTTTGTTACAAACAGGCATTGAAAAACAATTGAGGGCAATTGCCGAGTGATGACCAATATTTCCAAACATCCTAATCATGTTTGACTCAATCAATATTATCATTTAAAAAAAATAATTATTTATTTAATTATGACAGCTGCATTTCAACAAAGGATTCAGAAGCAGACAAAAAGAGAGAATCGCATACTTACAATGTTTCAATTTTCTTCTATTTGCCAGGGTGAAGGATGAAGTACAAGAGAAATGAAAGATTTTAAAATTGAACCGAAAAAGAATTTTAGAAGCTTTACTTTTATAACTTGGAATTTTGAAATCAACTTTTCGTTTTCTACTCTTTTCACTTTGAAAAAGAAATAGCATTTTAATTACAAGTTATACATAGTTACACCTAATTTTGACTAAAAATATGTGACTGAATAATTCAATAAAATATTTTTTTGAGTTATTGAATTATTCCTTCTTTTATATAGCGTTGATAAAATTTACTTCAAATAAATTTATATTTAACCTGTTAAATTAATTTTTTTAATTAATTAACTTCTTCTATTTTTAAAATTAAATAAAATTGGTCTGTATCAATTTTATTCTCCTTAGAATTCCACAATTTTAATTGTTTTACTCAAAAGTTTTACAAATTGAAATAAATTTTTATCAAATTTATAATTTTAAATAT
>JAMLFT010002444.1:0-25515 GCA_026544285.1 Pachyrhizus erosus | reverse complement strand
TTTTTAGCAAAATAGCTTTAAATAAATTGAAAAATAAATATAAATATATATAAGAATATTTTAATTTTTAAATAAAAGATATAAAATAGATTTGGAAGTTATAAAAATAAATAGAAGTAAAAGAAAAAAGTAGAAATAAGAAGATAAAAATATAAAATAACTATGAATTTTTGAAATAAAAATTTGATTTTTTTATTAAATACACAATTAAAATAAATAGATTTATAAAAAATAAATAAATATGATGGTAAAAGAAAATATATGAATAGGAAGAGAAAAATATAAATTTGTATCCAAAAAAATTAATTTTTAAAAAGAAAAATAAGAAAATAGGAAAAAAAGAAAAGGGAAATAAAAAAAAGAGGGACTGGTTCGAAACCAGGCCCCTAAAGACAGAGAAGGGAGGCACTGCCAACTAAGCTAGAGGCCACGTGTGTAAAAGGAAGGAGCGCGTTTTACCTATATTAAATAGTTACAAAATAAGGGGAATAAATCAGCAAAATACTAAAATACGCCTCAGGCAGACTCAAGGAGGGGACTTGACATTCTGGACTCAGCGTCTTAACCGCTGAGTTAGAGTACGTTTAGTGACAATATAACGCTTTAAGTTTTATTTATGTTATGTTAAAAACCTTAAACTGCCATGAAAGGAGCTGACGAAGCTTCTTCTCCCTTGAGCCTCCAACTTGCAGGCGAGCTACCCTTGCAGCCTGCGTTTGGTTAACCCTCCCTTACCATGTCGTCTAAATAAATTAAGCCTAAAACGAGGAACATAACTTGTATATAAACGAAAGAACAAGACAAAAAAAAATGGACGAAAACAGAGGAACCATTCGAGCAATTGCAACTCGAATTCAAAATCTTTTCTTCAAATTCCTTTCATAGACAGTTTCACCTCACTCTCAGCTACACTTCGGTTTAATCAATTTCGCAAAAGGAGGGAGAAATCAAAATTTGGCAGGGACGCCAGAGCTTCGCCAGAAAACTAATCTCAACTCACCGGAAAATCAAAATTTAGGTAGGTGGTTTATTCTTCAATTTCTTTTTACGAATTCGTTTCTGATTATGTTAATCATATTTTAGCACCTTAAATCATTCAAAACAACCAAGAATTAGGGAAATTCGAAATTTGAAAACCCCTCTGGCAGCCATTGATTTTTTGTCATTACAGAACATAGAAATTCTTCACTTAACTAGTAATTAGACTTCGTTTCGAATTGGAAATGCTTTCTGGAAGGTAATAAATTAAAAATAAGCTCAAAATAATAAAGATTAATGAAAAATCGAAGAAACAAAACGAGGAAGAAGACCACGAAGGGGATGAAAACAGTAAGAAAAGGAGTGCGAATAATAGCATAGGGGGAAGTGAGAATAGTAAGACATGAGGTGCAAATAGTAGCACAGAAGGGGTGAGAATAGTAAAAAAAGAGAAATAGGAAAGAGGAAATTAAAGAGAGAAAACAAAAAGAAATAAAGATAAATTTTTTTAAGAAAAGACGATTTTACCCTTTCTCTTGCTATTCTGATTATAAACACGATTATATTGTTTGAAAATTTTATTAAATCAGTGATATCACTATTTTTATGTTGTATGATGATACTTGTGTGTATTTATTGTCTCTACTGATAGTAGAGAAGTCCTTATCTATTATGAAATTGTCTTAAATAGACAGTAACTAGGTAAATAACCGTAAGATAGAAGATGAGATGAAAATGTGACAGTTTGAGAATTTACTCAAACAAAGGTTGAATGAAACTTGAGTGATGATCATTTAATTGATGTAAAAGAAAGTCATCACAAAGATGTACCTTTGAGCTCAAAACTAGTACCATAAAGGAATTGATAAATGGGAGAGAGGAGAGAAGGACGAATCAAAAACCTAACGAGTGAGAACTAAGAATGGAGATTCATGGATTGACCACATAAGGTACTTGAGAAATGTACACAGGCTCTAGTGAGTCCTTGGGGATAGATAAGGTGTCAAGTTGTGAACCGCTTGGAATAAAGAGGGTGTTACGGAACTAGCTTGACATCTCTAACAAAGCAGAGCATTACCAATATTCGTTAAGAATATCTTGGGCTAAGTACCAGACAGGATATGTACTTTTGACCGTCGACCCAGAATGCAAACTTGGATTTTAAAGACACGCTCGTGTAAGTCCTCTTGGAGATAGGAGCAATGAAGGCTACGAAGGGCCCCTACGATTAGAAATCCTAATTAGACACGTTACGATGAGATGAGAGTATGCGATAGTAGAAATGATATACTTGCATGTGTGTTTAAGAATAAATGGCTCATTCCTACAATCTCCTATGATGGACCCATGACCCATTGGTTGGAGATGACACCTTCACAAGTTATGTGAGATTTGCATTTAAGTCTCCTAATGCCATAACTCCTTGGCAATTTTCTCACATAAACATTCCTGTCATCCTAACGCAGACACTGCCACCCAGATATGTTGGGGTCCCACTTGATGTTCCTACAACTCCCATATGTGTCCAACCCTCTCCAAATCCAAATTCTTCTACAAGCTCAACCACAGTCAGAGCCAATAATGGAGTCGGAAGGGAAGAATCACCAGAGGAAAAAGACTCCTTCGAATGTTCTGACTAAAAATCGCTGAGGGGATTAGGAACTAATACCATATCTAGTCTATCTGTTTTTGAGTTGATGTGTTAAAGCATAGTCAATGTTTTGGAGATGTAATATATATATACAGTTGTACTTTGACCCTTTTCAATATAAGTCATACTGAATTATGATGTTTAATTATAAGTTGCACGAACGTCATAGTAACAATTAGGTATTCTCAAATTGTAATTCCTGTCATTTAGAGTTTTAAATTATATTCAATTAATTCACAATTGAAAATAAAAATACTTGACACAATTTTTATTAAATTAGATAAATAAAAAAGAGCGTTACAAGGCCCACTCAAAGACTTTGTCAAGATGTTTGCAAGTTAATCATTTGAGCTGACAAATTCAGTACAAATTTCATTTAACAACAACTTCTCTCTAACAAAATGACAATCAATTTCTATATGTTTAGTTCTCTCATGAAACACTGGAGTAGAGGTAATGTGAAGAGTTGCCCGGTTGTCATAGTATAGCTTCATTTGCAATATTTCACAGAACTTTAACTCTTGGAGAAGTTGTTTAATTCAAATAAGCTCACAAGTGACTAAAGTCATAGCTCTATATTCAACTTCAGCACTAGACCTAACAACAACATTCTATTTCTTGCTCTTCCAAGAGATATTCCACCAATAGATACATAATATCTAGTGGTAAAGCATTTATCTATAGGAGAATCTGCCCAATTAGTATTACAATATACACAAATTTGAGTATCTCCTCTATCTTCATACAACAACCTTTGTCCGAGACTTTTTGATGTATTTCAAAATACAAATTATATCATTTCAACGATCAATGTATGGAGGCTGCATAAATTGACTAACAACTCTAACTGCAAAAGAAATATTTGACCTCTTGTGAGATAAATGAGTTTTCCAACTAGTTTCTATATCTTTTTAGATCTGAATAGAGTTCTCCTTGGCCATGCATTACTTTTGATTTGGATTCATAGGATTATCAATGGGTTTGCATTTAGTCATGCTTATTTCCTCCAAAATATCCAAAGCATACTTTTGTTCATAGATAACAATGTCTTCCTTTGATTGAGTCACCTTAGTACCTAGGAAGTATTTTAGACTGCCAAGATCTTTGGTTTCAAAGTGACTAAACAAGTACTCTTTTAGCTAAGAGATTTTAGCAACATCATTCCCTGTAATGACTATGTCATCTACATAGACAACTAGGTAAACACACTTCCCAAGAGAAGTGTGGTAGTAAAAAACCGAATGATCCACTTCAATCAAACCAAATCTTTGAAAAATATGACTAAATTTCCTAAACCAAGTTCATGGAGATTGCTTCAACCCAAAAAGACATCGACGAAGTTTGCAAACAAGACCAGACTTCCCCTAAGTGACAAATCGAGGAGGTTGCTCCATATAAATCTTCTTATCTTGTTCACTATGAAGAAAAACATTTTTAATATTCAATTCATATAGAGGTCAATGACGAATGATAGTCATAGCAAGGAAAAGACGAATGGTAGTAATTTTGACTATAAAAGAAAAGGTATCACTGTAATCAAGGACACATATATGAATATATCCCTTGACCACTAATCTAGCTTTAAGACAATCAATCTCACCATTAGGGCCAACTTTAATGGCATAGACTCGTCTACAACCAATTGTCTTCTTCCTTGGAGGAAGAGGTACCAATGTCCATGTACCACTGTTTTCAAGAGCCTGCATTTCAACAATCATGGCTTGTCACTATCTTGGGTAATCAAGTGCTTTACAAATATTTTTGGGGATAGTAATAGAAGATAAGGAGAAAACAAAGGAGAAATATGAAGGAGACAAACAATGATAGCTCAAAAAATTAAAAATGGGATGAGGATTTTAAGTTGATCGAATACTCTCATCATGTGGATCTGTTGTAGGAGCAACTGATGGGGAAGAACATGAATTAGATGACTCTTCGTGTAACGTTGGATTAATCCTTTGTGTCTTGTGTTGCGGTGTAATAAATGGTAATGGAGATGATTCAAGAGAATGGATGGTTGGATTGAGAGATTGATTTTCTTCTTGAGGTTGACCGTCTTCTTAATTAGAAGTCCCATAAGTAGGAGACAACATCAAATCAAAAGGAATAGATAAGACTCGTTGAACAAAATTGAAATCTCACATGGAAGAAGAAAAGAATGGTGTCTCTTCAAAGAAAGTAATATCGACAGACATGTAGTAGAGTCTAGAGAGTAACACCTATACCCCTTTTTGAATGCAGGAATATCCAAGGAAAACGCATTTGATGGCTTTTGCAGATAGCTTGTCAACACTTGGAGACACATTATGGACAAAACATGTACAACTGAAAATGCAAGGAAAAACATGGTACAAGAGTTCATTTGGAAAAGGTATTGAATGAGGAATTTGTTTTCAAGAGATGAGGAAGACATTCTATTTATTAGGAAATAAGCATTAAGGATGGCATCACACCAATGATGAACAAGAACATTTGCACTAAGCAATAAGGTGCATGTTGTTTTGACTAAGTGCCTATTTTTCCTTTATGCTATACCATTATGTTGTGGTGTGTGAGGACACCTAAATTGATGTAAAATGTCCTGTGAGGATAAAATGAAAGAAAGATTAGAGAGACATATTCTTTTGCATTATCACACTGAAAAATTTTAATTATTTTCCAAAACTGATTTTTTTCCTCTTTGAAAAACAACATAAAAATGGGCAAAAGTTCAAATTGATCCTTCATTATGTACACCCAAGTACATCAAGAAAACTCATCAATGAATGTGACAAAGTATCTAAACCCAAAAGATATGGCACGTCTTGGACCCTAAATGTCTAAATGAATGGTAGAGAAGATGGAGTTACATTTTGTTTCAGTTCTCTTGGGAAATGAAGACCTTACATGTTTTCCTAATTGACATGACTCACACTCTTAACACTTGAAGTTTGTTGAGTCTATGAACCATTTTCTTCAATTTTGACAGGTTTGGATGACCCAAATGAGCATGAAGGAGTTTTGGAGATGGGTTTGCAAAACAGGACACGGAAGAATTAGTTTTAAGATAATAGAGTCCTTTGAATTCATATCCTACACCAATCAGTTGACACATACCATGTTCCTATATAACAAAAAAATCAGCATCAAAGGTTGCAAAACAATTCAGTGACCTAGTTAATTTCTTAAAAAGATTAGATTAAAGGGAAAATTAGAAATAAAAGGAACACATTCCAAGTTTAATGAGGGAGATAGAGAGACTTGACCAACTCCCTTAGCAACAACCTTAGACCCATCTGCTAAAGTAACCAAATGAGAAAATTTTAGGAAAGACAAAGGTGAATAGAGAACCATTGCTACAAATATGATCAAAAACACCTGAGTTGCTTATCCACAGACCTTGACTGTTCATAGATTGAGAAATGTAAGTTGTTAAAATATTATGGGCTAAAGGAGGTTGAGATTGGCTACTGGATTTTAACTTCAGATATTCCTCATATTCTTCATTAGAAAACTCAGGCTTAACTCTTCTAAATTTGGACTTATTTGTTACCCTGTTTAGAAAAGCATTCAAAGAGTAGCAAGTGTCTTGAGTATGACTGATTCTCTTAAAATATGTGCATTGAGTGCCACCTCTTCCACCCATTCTCTTGTTAGGCATGGAAGGAAACAGACCAATCTTCGTCATGTGACAGTAACAGAGGAAGATCAACCATAAAACGGACCCAAGAGAGGTGAGGATAATAAACCAGAGTCTCCAAACAGAGGAGCGAAGAAAGGTGAGGCCAGAAACAGACAGACCTAGGAGATGTTGACGACTTGTTCGGTGGTGGCATAATGGTGTTCTAACTTCCGGAGATCAACGCGTGTACTGGGTCGCTGGAGGTTGGCGGCGGACGGTGGCATCGGTGACTGGCAATGATGCCAGCGCCAATGGCCAGCGAGAGAGACAATGACTGAAGAGCAGAGTGGGATCGACCCGCTCTAATACCAACTTAAGATTTGAATGTGAAAACAGTGAGTCAATCCAAATCTGACTAGGCTGATGTATTATATATATATATAAACAGAGGTTTACAAAAAGTAGAAGAAAGGTACAAAACAGTACACTATCTATCAGCTAGGACAGTTTTAGAAAGCTCTAAAACAGATACAAAAATAATAGATCTTAAAAGTGAGGATAAGGAGTAACTTGATTCCTGCTCTCTCTCTTTCTTTATGTGTGTGTAAGATATTTAGCATTAGCAATAAATGCAACTGGGTATCAAATATCAATGACTAGTATATAGCAGCGAACACTTAAATAAAAGAATCCCTTGAACAACAGGTGAATGACAATCATACATTATATTTCCATTTATGTTCAAACTAGTTTAGCAAGAATGAATGCCTGATTTTGGCTTCAAAGAAAACCGGTATGCAAATTTGTCAAAAGAGAGATAGCAAAACAATGTTGGGTAGGTCAGCCCAAACATAATTAGTATAGCAGTCGACTAATTACAGTTGCAGTAATTAATATCTTATTGTTAATACTAAGATAGTAAACTGCAACAGTAATTGGTATTCCTTGTTTGAATAGTAACTAATAACATGGAGCCTTCCATGCAGTGACTTACATACTTCCATGAACAGGTATCTTTCCTTTTATAATTACAACTTAAAGTCCTAAACATACATGAATAGAATCTGTGAAAGCTCCACTTGGCATGTAGATAATTCAGCAATGATATATCAAGAATTAATAATGATTTCAGCACATTTTACCTGATGTCAGAATCCTTCAAGGATGTAATCATCTGAGCCTGATGTCTTTTTATGATATCTTGCACATCTATAATCAAAAACATTCTAGTCATATTTTCCAGCACCACGATAGCATATGTTATGAACTCAGATGTTGCATGCTGGCAGAAATTTTAGTCTTCTAAACTAAGATATACAATCAGGTAGGGATAAATATATTATACTTGATCTTTATGATTTATCCGCACGATATTTATATTTAGGCCACACAATGCTCCCCCTCAGCTCTTCCCCCCCAAAGAGAAGACAACAAAAACATAAATAGGGAAAAATCAATCATGAGTCCACAACTTACCAAGCCAAGATATCAAATGTTTGGCCGACAAACAGCAATAAATTTTCCAAGAAGTGCCGCACATTGAGACATCATCTCTTTCTCAGCATCAAGATGCATTACCTGAGTAAGGTAATTCAGATAGAGGATATAATGAAAACACCTAAATGTGAATCACAATCTCCTAGGATATACAATTGTATATTATGGACAAAGAAAAGGAAAGAACTTGCAGTCACCAAATGCAATGTGCACCCTATAAAAGTCTTGCATGTCATGTGTCTAGAGTGGTAGAAACAACAGGCTATAGAAATTCATCAAATGCATACACATCCATACATGCTTGTGGATACAAACATACCACGCTAAATTTGGAAGGGGAGGAGGGAGGTAACTGAAAATATTAAGAATTGACATTGCATCACTAATATTTTCTTAAGACATATGGTAATACTTATGGAAAGGTTCATAACTACATCTATTCGAGCAGCTTAAGTGTGCAAAAAGAAATCAATCAGGATGATGCATGCAGTTGGGTGGGCCTAGTGTAATATCTGGGGAAATTTTGCTAAATTTTTACCTAGTTTGACCAACAAAGTAAAAATCAAGCATTAGTTTTTACGAAGTCATCTATAAATAAAATGAGAATGTAAAGTGATGGAACTGTTTTCATTGTTTTAAATATAAAGTGCCACACAGTGGACATACCAGAGCAAGGGCTTCGAAAAGAACAGCATGGAATGCATTATTTTTGTTCACATTTTTCACAACATCTGCCCATCAATATTCTCTGTAAAACCTGAAATCATTAATTCAAGGTTCACAAAAATTCATGAATTAAATAAAAATATTTGTATGTGTTAATGTGACATGTGAAACATCAAACAATAATCTTCTGGTATTTGGATCTTCAATGGTAGGAAAATACTGAAGAGCCCTCATTGTTTTGACCTAAATTAAGCACAAATTGGGTAACATTATCAAGGTGAACATGCAGGATAAGAGTAAAACATTTACAAATGGAAAAATAATAACCATTATCAACTTGTAAAATACTCATGTTTTCATTATCAAATTGAAAGAAATGTTTGATCTTCATTAAAATTATTGTCCTTGGTGAACTTTGAGTATCAAACAAGATTTGATTTCAGTTTATTTGAACTTTTCAAGTGCTCCCAAGTTCCACCCTAAAATGATTACACAGAATCAAATCACAAAATAATAAGGCAACAGAAAACTTGGCTAACCTTCATATTTCAACAACGAATCAACAAATAATACAAAGTTTATAAATATCGATAGAAAAGAAAATTTTGCTAAAATAGGGAAACTATTCTTTTAGTTCTCACTAAAAGGGAGGTGGCAAAATAGCACCCAAAAACATTCATAAAAACAAGGGTAGCACGATAATATTTTACATGAAGATAAAATTCACAAACCTGAAGCCAAGGAGATGGAATACCATAGTAAGTATATTCCTGTGGAATATCCTGGTTTCTAGCAAGGCATTCTAAAATTATCACACACTTTGGAAGATAACTCCAGTTTGCCTCGTAATTGTTTGATACTAACGCAAGAAGAAGACTTATACAAGATGTCAAAACACCAAGGTCTTGTTGTTCATCCAAAAGTGGTGCCATCTAATCTGCCCTTAAAGATATGATATGGGAGTAATAAGATACATTTAAAGGAAAGCATTAAGGGATAGCAATATATTACTAGCAGAGCAACATTCAAATTTACCAACCATCTACATTGACAACATCAGGATTTTTCCTGCACAGTCACAGCAAGCACAAAGCAGTTTTTTTTCTCACAAGTGGTCTGTACCTGCTAGATATCTAGATCAGAAAATATAGTCAAGATCAATTATTTCCCAATCATGCCACCTACGTAATAGTAATGCATAGTTTCATACCAGCAACTTTTGTCCATCAGGTACTAAGGACTCAGAAAATTCTCTCCCACCAATATTTCCCACCTACAGAATAAAAACATAATATGATGGCAGTGACACAAGTTGAAAAAATACTAGATTAATTCAAGTAAATTTTAAGGTAAACAAACAATTATAGATTCCTAAATGCTTCTAATTCTAAGATCTATTCCAATATTTAAATGTATTTCAAAAAGTAATTTAATCAGTCACACTTTCACAGAATATAATGAGAACATTACGCCACAGATGAAGGGTTCAATAACTAAACTATGAGAGTTATATGATAGCCTAGATATAAATTTGGTCCCTAAAAAATAGGATCTCTTTAATTTTGATTCTTTAGAATTTTCTTTTTTATATTTTAGTCTTGTTGTCAAGTTTTTTTTTATTTTAGTTTTTATTGTCCTTTAAATAATTACGTAACAACAACGTTAAAATTAACAAAACAATCACATCATTAATTATTTTAAATAGATAAAGATTTAAAAACATAATTTATTAAAAAAATTACACATTACTGTTAAGTCAAATTTTTTGATAACACGATAAGTTATTAAACTATTAAAATCGTTGTTAAAATATCATTTAATATTGTTACTTGATAGTAAAAATTAAAATTAAAAAATAAATAAAGGGACCAAATTCATAAAAAAAAAATCTAAAGAACCAAAACTAAAAAATCATATTTTTCAGAAACCAAATTCATATATTAAGCCTTGTATGATTTTGCAAAGATCTTCTGTCCAAGCAGTTGTAAACTGTAACTCAAATATGTTAATCAGTAGAGTGCTACTGAGAATCAAATAGACAAAAGAAAAAAAGGACGGAGTTTGCTGTAAGTACTTTAAAATTTTAAATATTATCGTATTTAATCTGATTAAATTAGGTACTTGCATTGGTTATCATCAGCAAAGATTTATTTCTTAAGGAAAAATAACAAAGTAACAAGACTTGTCAACTTTGTAATATTTATGAACATATTAGCATCTGGAAAGTCTCAAATACAATAACTGTCAGATAACATCTCCAAAGTTTAATCCTTTTTGAGACCATAATGGCAATAAATAAATAAAGTTACACAGTGAAAGTTTCCAGTTTAATAATTAAATATTATGTAAAAAAAAAATTCAGTTCAGATGCAAAAACAAAGGAGGGCAAATACAAAGGGAAAGTTCTCCTTTCTCTAGGGCATACATTAAGTATATCAGAGGGACACAATAGTACAAATAATAAATGATATTACAAGAAAACAGAGCAGGTCTCAGAAAAGATTGACAGTTTATCCATTACCACACCATGGTCAATGCTAGGCACTGGAACGTTTCAATGCAACCAATAATATCATTGCGCACAATATTTATTGCCAATCTCAGAAAGTCATGATTTTCATTGACCAAGGATGAAGTTACGATGTACCCAACCTGTAGTTTAGTTATCGCAAAATTAGAATTCCTTCACCTCTAATTTATTATCTCTGACATCTCACAAGAATTTGGAGGGGTAGGGTCGCAGAAAGTCATTATAGAAGGTGTCATAATAGGATAAAAATTTTACCTGCTTTTCTGGATACTTAGGAGCAGATATTAGAGAAACAGCTTCCATATGACCAAAATCCACATCATAGCCAAACATATATATGTAAAGCATTTTCCAAACATCTTTCTTTTTCTCATATGGTGTCAAGCCCTAAATACAGAATGAAAAAGGATAAAATTAATATAAATGCATTACTAAGACAAGTTATTTTGATTGCAGCAACCAATGAGAGGTAACAGATAAGAAGACTTTTTTTATTAGTAACAAAAAGAAAACAGCAGCAATTTTACCTGCAAATGCTAAAATGCTTAGAAGTTGTCAGTAATGCCCAACAGTTTCCCAATTGAAACTTCACAATCCCCTCCCACCATGTGAAAAAGGCGCAAAAATAAGTAGAAAAAGAAACGTAAGGTTTATCAATCAGTAATCAGCAATCAGTTTGGTCACTTGAAGTTAGCCCAGAAAGTAACTGTTACTACTTCCAAAGCATTTAACTGAATCTGGTAAAACTAAAAACCATTGATCTTCTAGTAAACCAAAAACAACACAAAAGTGCAGTGACAGACAAATACAAACTTCGAGGCATCGCCAATAAAAATTTTCAGAGTTTTAGGAACCAATTACAGGATCACCAAACAATTCTAGCAGTCAACATCAACTACACTAAGTGTTCGTTTGGGTAAACAACTTAACGAAACACTTATACAGGAATAAATAAGTACTTATCATGCAAACACTTGTATATAAGTTGGTTTTATAATCAAAGAGGTAATGTGGTTAAATTGTTTTCATGAGTCCAAATGAGTTGTAAATAAATTCATCCAAACAGACTTTAACACCCAAACACAAACTATTATAATAAATAATTAATTAATACTTGCCTTCGCATCAAGTTGAATTAAGCTGCCAAAGAGACACGAAAGTGGAAAATCAACCAATCATAGATCTAACAGTATACTCAGCAGACACCAGGAAGGATGAAAGAAATTGCTGATCTGTCCACATACGCAACAATACACAAGTTACCACGAGTACATTTGTCTCACAGCAATACTTACACGTCACTGTCCATCAAACAGTAACTTACTATTCAAGTCATGCATACATGTTTCGAACAGTGCAAAACAATCTATAACAACAATTTCCCGCGCGAACGACGACACACATTGACATCACAAACTCGGAAACTCAAGTTTCAACTCGGCGTCGCTCATTGCGGGAAACAAAAAAAAAAATAAACAAACGATTCGTGAAGTAAAAAAACGTGAGGGAGAACGAGAAACCCTAACCTTTTCGGTTTTGAAGCGCGTTCGGATGATGCCGAGTTCCTTGTCGACGCGGAGCCTCTCTTGTCCCTTGTTCTGGCATTTGCGGATGTCGCTGATGAAGACGGAGAGACCTCTCATTCCGGACAACGCCATTTCCAGTCAGATGCGCCGCCGTTCCACTCTTCTCCGGCCAAAATCGAAGATCCTCCGGCCGCCGGAGGATCCACCAATGCAATTCGAGTTCGACGAGATTCAGATTCAGCTGCGATTCCAAAAGGAAAATTAGGAGAGAGAGAAAATGGAGCGAGTGAGAAATGAGAATCAAAAACTGAAAAAACTGTTAGGCGGTGCTGGAGTGACCCATGTTAACCGATGATTACTATTACTGTAACACCTGCAATTTTTCTTCATCATCTTTATTATTCCCTCACCTAATGCTTTTATGGTTTTTTATTTATTTAAATAAGACAGGTATGATTGATTATTGTTATTTTTCTGATTATCATGTTCCATTTTCTTACTTCGCAATGAACTGTGCTTTCTCTGCAGGTCAAGTCTAGGGTAATGTCTTGCCTGGATCAAAGTAAGAAAAAACTACACGATTTAATCGAATTTCAATTTCGATCTCAATATAACACAAAATGTTCTTATTGTAGCACTCTAAGTAATATTTCTATTATTAGAGCTTGATTGTGAGCGCTTTTTTTTTTTTTTTTTTGAACTATAATATAGAAAAACTGTTAAGAAAATAAGATCTATTTTAGGAAAATAAATTAATTTCTAATGATTGGATATGAAATATATTTGGTGTACATAAAAAAGAGACTATTTTCAATTAATAGTGATTATGAAGAAATAATATTGATTATTATTATTACTTAAAATAAAATACTTGAAATTTTTTTAAAAATTATTATCTTCATTTTATTAAATCTTTTTAGTCGTCCTTGCACTTATTAGATAAGGAATTAAATCATCTTACAATTTTATTGTTGATCAGTCTATCTTTTAAATAATAAAATAAAAATTCTATTTTAATTTATCATAAATTATTTAAATAATAGCGTGAAAATTTTATTCTATTTTATCACATTTTATTTTGATTTATCTTATACTTTTCTAGTTCATTTTATCTTCCATTAACATTGATTAGAATGATGATATTTAAATACCTATAATTTCCAACCACTTCATCCACATTTCTTAATTCTTTCTATCTCATATTTTCAATTATATTATATTATTAAATTTATCAATCACTTATCACTCTCTCTTTTTTTATCTATTTCAACACAGATACACATAAAGATGTCTGTGAATCATTTTTCTATTAAGTTCGTACTTTTTTTTAATTATTACGTTAAAGTTAAAATACGAGGGTGGTGAGTAGTTACGTACATTCAAAATAAGGGCAATTTACTATTTGGTTAGCAGTTGTCAAACTCAGTAGCATTGTGTTCACATCTAGATTGATCCACTTCTTGAATAGTAAATAATAAACAGTGCCATTGCTCCTTAACTTTGGATGGATGATCCAAATGACATTACTCAATGCAATAAATGTTAAAATTTATCTTTTACTTTACAAATTATTTTCATAAAGTGAACGGTAAGTCAGACTTACAAAATTAGATAAAGATTTGTTTCTTTTATCAAATTAAAAAAAAAATAAAGAAAGAAAGAAAAGAAGAATTGAGTAAATGATTAAATAAAAAAACAGACTTAAAATAATAATAAAAATAATAAAAAATAAAAAATTAAATTATAAGAAAAACTCTAGTAAAAATATAATCCTACTTTACTTATTAGGAACGATAATTGGTTCATTATTTCATTTATCAAGAGCTCATTAATTACTTCTTTTTACCAATAAACAGCTCTTGAGATTTAGTCTATCAATAAGTAAACTTCTAAATAGATCTAATTATAATTAATAAATGCACAAACTATGTTGATTCAAACTAGATTATATTTCTACACAGTGGCAGCCATTGTTTATCCCTAATTATATGAATTAATAGACAACTACAATTTTATAATCCTAATTAGTTTTACATAATCTAGTAAATTGAATCATCTATCACATGTACAATTAATAAAAATAGTGTTTTTAAGAAGAACAATAAAAATATAAATACTTTAAAAAAAGGGGGGATAGAAATTAATGTTTATACCTTGCAATTTTTGGAGAACTGCAACTTTGATTAACTTGAACTAAAAAAAAAAATCTAATTCTTCATGAAAGTCATGGGAGTACAACAAAAGAAGGAAGATGTGAGAAAAGAAACACTAGTGATCGGAACAAAGACTAGTTACAAAAGTCACTTAAAAATTTCTAAACCATCATTATAAGTAAAGTTTCTAAGGTGATCCTAGAACATAATGAAAATAAAATGATATTAAAGAAGACTCAAAATAATAAAAAAATCGAATTAAAATTTCCTAACTAAAATCCAAATATAAGATAAAAATCCTAATTAATCTCTACTTGCTCAATTAAATGTTGCGCAATTTTTAGTTTTCTCTTTAACTCCTTGATTATTTCCTTTATTTAATTCCAATCAGCTCTTTATTTTCTTCCAAAATGAAATTATGCTTTCCTACAAAAGAAAATAAAAAGAAAAGGAAAATATATTTAATTTCCTATAAAAACATTCATAAATATCCTAAAATAAATATGATAGAATAATAAAACATAAAAAAAAAAAATATAATGATAAGCGAGCAACAAAGGGCAACATTACTTTACCCTTTAACTTAGTAAAGCCCTCCCGTTGTTCTCTTGAAATTTTAGTAGTATCTGGGCATTACTACTGCAAATACTTTAGTTGCAGCAATTAGTTTTCATCAATTGATAATAAAAATGATTGGTTACATGAAATCTTTAAATAAGAGAAAAATGCACAATTAGCATCATCAATCAGTGAGGTATGTATGATTGGCCCAGTTATGACAGAGAATGAATGAGGTAACATACATTGGTATCTTAGCAAATGAACTTGATAGCATAATAAGCTTATATACTCAGTCAGAACATGCTGCAAAAACAAAAGAAGAAAAGATAAAAGCTGATCGGTGGATTACATTTTCTTAAATTAATCACAATTTCACGTCAATGATGGGAAAAGAAATTGCTTACTTGCTGTGAAGGTTATTTCAACAAGTGCGGACATTCTTTGCTCGCAGGAGATGCTTCAATGAGGCATTCCTTTTCTCTAATTCTTTTGATATGATTATGAACTATCATGGCAATATGATTGTTCAGAGAGAGTTTTCAAAAAGTTACCCGAAACAAACCTCGGTACCAATTCCAATTCCAAGAGGGAAAGAACGCACTTAGCAAAAGAAACGCAATAAATAAAAAACTACTAATAAACGTCGCCTGAGAGATTCGAACTCTCGCGGGGAAACCCCATGTACTTAGCAGGCACACGCCTTAACCACTCGGCCAAAGCGACGTTGTTGACTTGTAGGCTGCAAATTATAATAAAGAAATGTTTATAAAGAATGAAAGATATCTATTATATTCGTAATTTTTCAAACATTTTCTCTCAATTTTAATCAATGTTGAAGATGGACATTCTTAACTCTTATGACTTAGTATAAAAATAAATGCTAGAATCGAATATTTTTATTTTTAATCCTAGGATAAAGAAAAGAAAAAGGCACATGCATGCATAATTGAGCTAGTGCCACAACAACTATATTCACGACAAAACGAAATGCAAAATTGAGCTGTTCATAAGCATATATAATTATGCCTTGAATGGATTATATGAATATAATTATGACAGTGCCATTAAACATATATTCTTAATTGTTATTTAGAATATTTATTCAAAAAAGTATACTGTTGAGCAACAATATAGGAAGCAGTTTTTAGAAATCGCAACAAAATAAGTTTTTTATCCTCTTTACAAAAGGGCGTGTTCTATAAATTTCTAGGACCTAAAGCAAAATTATTAAGGAGACTATGTAATACAAATAATTGATTCTTATATAAATCTTTTAGTTTTTTTTTTTCTTATAACAATGTGACTACCATATGTTAATCTGGGCTTTGTAATATCATAATTCATAACTTTCCACAATTTTTGCGTGGAGTCATGACCCGAAGAAAATGGCTGTCTTACCAATTTTGTCCAACATCTTAAAAACATTTAGGAAAAGGATATGACAGATTGCCTAACTTCCAAATGGCATATTTTGTAAAATATTTGAAGTTATTGTGTTGTGGTTAACAGAGATTGCACATTTGGAAAAGTAGAATAACATTTAGCTTTCTTACTAAATGGACAGATTGATCAGTAATTACGATTCGTAATTAATTACCAATCTGCACTAGAGGTGTTCATCCAAGAAAACCCAATAATTTTTATGTAAACATCTATGGCAATCGTCTTGAATAATACCAAATAGTACTAAGAAAACTCAATAATTTGTCCTTGCCTCCTCTCAACTTAAGCTGCAGGTATTTCAATTATAGCATGAAAAAATAAACCAAAATTAAGGCTAAAGTCACCTTTGAGAAACATACAAACAGATTTTTTTTCAGATACAAACATGCAAACAGGTTCCAACATAATAAGATTAAGAAGTACATAAAAATACATCGGAAGAGGTATATTATATTTGCAACAAGCACTTTCTTTAGTATGCGTCTTGTCTAACCTTTTTTATCTAAAAGAAGGGTCCTTAATGCTTGTTGCCATTCAAACGGTAAAGACAGAACAATCTAGCAGTTACAGGTGAGTGGAAATCAATTTTGTCCCCCTCCATGTCTCTAACCTTGCTTTCTTCTCTTTCCTTTTTGGTTAATAAAAAATGTAACCCTTTTACCTTTGTGCAACAACTTTGCCAAATGTATGAATCGTGGTCCAATGGATAAGTGGCTTTGGTTTTGGTTAGAAAAGAATACACTCGTGATCATTTGGTTGTAGGCTTGTAGCATTTGAGTGAGACAAACTAGTAAACTAGCTAGTGCCATAGCAAAAGTAGCTCTGTTTGAGTATTAGGGAGGTTTTTAACTTGCAAGTTAAACAAAAAGTTTTTCCCATTTCATTTTCTAATTAATGTTACCGCTCATTGGTGAAATTGGGAATGGACTTAATGATACATGTTGATTATTAATTCAATTGATTGATTAACTTTATATTTGCTTTTGGATATTTAGATAAACATTGCAAGTTAAGATTCCTTAATTTATTGAAATGTTTTCTCAAATATAGATTTCAATAGCCAGTTAATACACATTGTTATCCAATAATTTACATACTTTAAAAAATGTATGAAAAATGTAAATATCTAACTGGAATAAACATAGAAATCAATTAGAATGTATAGATAATTTAAAACTTTCTTTTTAAGGATAAATAGTTATTTTAAAAGATGACAATTATCAATTTAGTTCCTAAATTTTAAAAATAAAGTATGACATTTTAATTTTGTCATTAAATGAAGTTTATTAACATTCATATTCCTATTTGTGTGACATATTGTGTATACACATGACACGTAGTAATTGACAATTATCACGTGACATTCTCGTTGTTGTCACGTGTCATTTAATTAACTTTTTAAAATAGTTTATTAATCAATTACTTTTATCATTATGGTTCCTAAATTTAATCATTTAATGACATTTTAATTCTTGAACTTAATCATTTATTGATATTTAAATCCTACATTGCATGTAAATTATTAGTATATATATTATCATATTCTTTCACTTCTATTATTTACCTCTCACATTTTTATTATCCTTTTGTCAAATTTATCATTTAAATTATATTATAACTATAAAAATTAATTTATGAGTGATAAGTTTACCATTTAAATTATATTATAACTATAAAAATTAATTTATGAGTGATTACATAAAAGAAATTGACAACTAAATTCATAACATTGTCAAAAAAATTTCTATAAGATTCCAATTTTTCAAACTATATCTTTTATCCAAATTAAGTTATTAACTTATATGTTATCAATATGTGTAGAATGTTAGATTAATTATTTAATTAATCTATTTTACATATCAACATTGATAATGAAAAGATAGTTAAAAAATTCAAGAATTATAATATAAAAGGGAAAAATAAAATGTTAAAATTATTTATTTACATACCCTTTCAATGGGACAAGTGTAGTACATATTTTCTCAACTTTTAAAATATTTACATTTTCATATCATTATTCATAGATCTTACTATTAGAAGACTTGAGTAAAGAGTGCATAAACCAACGTTTTTAGCGACACACAAAGTATATGTCATTTTTCATTATTTTGATCTTATTTAGTGTATAGTGAGTAATATATATTTTTCTCTTTCGTCAATTTTGATGACACTCTACTAGAAATCCAATAAACAAGAATAATAATGTGAAAAGAAAAGAATAAAAGTATGATTTTTAAATGTCTCTCTCAAATTTTTTGTAGTAACCATTTTTGTTAGTGAACACTTTGAACTTTTAGAAAATAAAGAACAAATAACAAAACTAAGACTTGTTGGTTTGAAACTCAACTAATGACAATAGTTTCATCATTTATAAGATTCTTTAAAAGCAATTGCAAAATAAATGAAACAATTATTTCTCCACAACCATCAAGACCAAATTATTACATTTAACACACTGACTCACTTATAATAATCATATCATAATCTAGAAAAAATTTCACATTACAGAAACAAATGTTCACACCACTAGTATCTCTTAAAAGAGTCAGACAATGTTTATTAAAAAAATTGAATAATTTTTTAAGTGTTTTTTTATTTTTTTATATTATAATTGACAAGAGAATGATAGAAAAATATAAAAAATCAAAATGTCAGTAAATAATTAAATTCAAAAATAAAAATATTAATAAATAATTAATTTCAAAATCAATATAACAATAAATTATTAAATTTAAAGACTAAATTAACAAATCAATTAGATAACACCTAATATCCACATAATTGTCACCTAGCATCAACCTATACACACAACATGAGTAGAGAGGTTAATATTAACAACCTTAATTTAACATTAGAACTAAAATATTATATTTTTTGTTAGATTTAGAAACTTAATTATTTTTTTTTTCAGAAACTAAATTTTCAAAGTCTCACACTTTTATCGAACAAAATGGTTATTTTCCGTTTTCTTTTATAAGTTCTTTGTCCCAACCCACCTGCTCCATAAGTGAATTGAATGTTGATACGATTAACGGGCACTCAAGGAATTACCAATTGGCATCTGATTGAAGTTTTATCCAGCATCCTTTTCTTTCCGCTGATTTTAGCATGCTTGGGGCGATTTATAGCAAAAACAATGTGTTGGACTAGATGACGATGAAATCAAGTTTGGTACATGAACAGAACTAAAAGTATGTAAATTTTACATTAAGATAAAAAAAAATGTATAAATTTTATCACATTTTTAAATAAAATAAAATTTATAATATAAATCACTTCACTTTCAACCTATTTTAATTAAAAATAATAATTTAAAAACTAAAATAATTAAAATTCAATTTTACAAAACGATCTATTAAAATTAAGTGTAAATTAGGCTATACTCCCTATAATTTATAGTTTCTTCAAAATTCGCACGATATCCCTTCCTGTATGTTTATAAGTTTTAATCCGACCAGAAGATCCAATAACCCGATCAAATTCATGTCAGACAAGCGAGACCGCAATGTAAAGCTCTCTGACACTTGTCTATAAGTGCTATTTTACTATTGTAGATATGTAGCCCACTAAGTCCGATGAACATCGGTAGTGGAAAAGTGTAAGCATTTCTTGAACATGAATTGTTTGAATTTTGATAACAAATGCCATGAGAACACTGATTACATATTAGATATACTTTAATAAATCATTATTATAAGTAAACATTAAATAACTAATAAAATACCCAGAAGTAGAAAAAATCTTTCATGACAACAATCCCAGATGAATAGACAGAGTACCGGAATAATCCCAGATGGCAACAATGGGGAAAATTAGTAACAAAAAATATCCATAAAATAAATTAATGACAATTATTTAGAACACATGGCTTAAGGTCAAACAAAATGATACAACTTACAGCTGACCAGGAAAAAACAAAGCAATGATCGAGAGATACCTAAAAACACAGAAAAACATCTTCCCTAGTACATAAAATGCCTCAACATGTTTAGTAGCGCATAATCTCTACATTAAAATTACATAGCAGCACATATTGCTCCTATATAAATTCCTAGTTCTCCAGGAACATACATTTAAGGCATTGGGGCTTACGTGGGCTATTGCCTACTGGCTAACGAAACCAAAAGGAGAAAAATTTACGATTTATATAAAACCAACCAGTAAAATATGGCAGAACACTTGGACAAGAACACCCTTCTCAAAGGTAGCACATCACCATCACAGTAAAAGCTTAACTTGCAACGGGTTTTGCAATGACTTTCTTAATGGCTTCAGCATATGTCCTGTGCTGATAGGTCAGAGTGGACTCAAGCAGGTCCCAAAGTGAAGTCTTAGGATTCCAATCTGACAGAGGCAAAACGACCATCGACAGGTAAAGTTACAATCTTAAAAAGGTCATATAGGGTGAAGTATGAGTGAGGAAACCTACCAAGTTGCCTGTTTATTATAGTCATATCAGGAATTCTCTTGTCACTATCATCATATCCCTCACCATAAAATTCTTTCGAGCTCACATCGATGGTAGGTGTTTCAGGAGGTTGCTCTCCGCTTACCTTTGAGTAAACCTGTAGAATGGAATGGAATAACAATTAACAATTGATTCTTGAATTCCCAAAACAATATGCTTAAATTCTAACAGTAGAATCAAATAATATAAAAACTTAATAATTTCACCTGAATCATTATTTCAGCAAGCTGCCTAACAGTAACCTCATTGTTTGGATTACCCACATTAAATATTTGACCATTGGCCCTGGCAGGATTTTCCTGTTAACAGGTCACAACACTCAGTGGACCAGCCGACAAAAACAACAATTTAAGATGGAAAAAAAACACATGGACCTGTATTATAAAAAAAAAATAGTCCCACAAGTAAAGATAGGACATTAGAACGTACAATCATCAACAAGACAGCTTCAATAGCATCTTTAATGTAAACAAAGGTTCTCTGGGATTGGCCACCGTCCACAAGCTTGAGGGGCTCTCCTCTGAGAAGATTCTGCAGACAAAGGAAAATAGAGAAAATTTTGAACAAATTTTCAAAACTCAGGCTAAAATATCTAAACTTCAACAAAAGCTATAACAAAAGTAAGTAACTGACATTGCTAAAGCATGCAAGAACCCGAGGAACACCCTCACTTGGACCATCAATGCCAGGAATGAAATCCATTCTAGGTCCAATCCAATTAAAAGGCCTCACAATTGTGAACTCCAAGCCATTTTCAGCACCCTCAGCTGCCAACAATCACATCAGTGAGAATACTCAAAATTGATAAACAAAAAAGCCAACACCAAAACAAAAACAAATCAAACTCACCCACCATAAATCAACCTCTCAATCAACTGTTTAGCACAGGCATAAGACCACCTCTGCTTTTCAATGGAACCAAAAATGCAAGGAGACTCGTCTTCTTTAAGAACATAGTACGCCGGATCCTAAAACAACATTGTAAACAAACAACACATCTCAGCTCAATCTCATCACAAGAAAGAAACAACAAAAATCAATCATTGCTCCCAATACAAAACCAGAAAAACAGAGAGCGACAAATGATTGCAAAATTGAAAAATTCAACACAAAGCCGATCCCAAAGAAGGAAGGAACAAAAGAATACTTGATGAAAATTCACCATACGTCAACCTCCTATAACTAACAATTAACAACCCAAACGCAATTGAAAATCGTACAGAGTCAACATCATCCAATAAGGAATGCAACAACAACCTAAATCCAACCCCAAATTCATCAAAAAATAAAACAAAATCACAACACGTCAGCCTCCTCTAACTAACAATCCAAATGCATGTGAAAAAAGAACAAAGTCAACATTTTATAATAATAATAATAATAAGGCAATCATTAATCATTAACCACAACCTAATCCAACGCTAAAAATCATTAGCCACATCACGTCACCGACAACTTCCAAATTAACGCAAACGCAAAACCACAACTCACAATGCACAGATCTGGAACGCTCTTTCTCCAAAGAAAACGGTTCAAGAACAAAATTAAAAGGACAAAGAAAGGTTACCTTACGAAGAGGACTATCTTTTGGGAGAAAGGCTCCAATCGTTTTCCCGTACACTTCGCAAGTGGAGAAATGGATAAGGCGCTTATTGTTCTCCGAACAGTATTTCACCTACACAGAATGAAACGACGTCGAATCAACTCGAATCTTTAAAATTCAGTGATTCACATTAAAATTGAATGGAATCGGAAGAAGAAGTAGTTACAACGGGGAGCGCGTCAATAAAATTGCTGTAAATAGTGTCGAGAGGGCGCGTGTTGTAATCCGCGGGAGTGCAAATCGCAGCCAGATTAATAGTCTGGAACAGAGAGAGACTCAAGTAAAATGAGAGAAAAAAAGAAAAGAAAAGAAAAGAAAAGGAAAATAGAATTTGTTTGGGGAATTACGAGATCTGCCATCTTGATAAGGCCTTCGAGGCGAGAATCGTGTTTGATGTTGAGGCGGTGGAAGGTGATGCGACCAGCCCAAGGGAGAGAATCGGGTTCGAGAAGGTGCTTGATCTTGTCGTTGTAGACGTCCAAGGCCAGGACGGTGTGAGGGGTTTCGGACATGAGCTTCTCACAGAGGTGCGACCCGATAAACCCGCCCGCGCCTATCATGCAGATCGTGAGTGGCTTGATGGGGTTCCCGTCCAGATCCACTCGCGCCATTGTGTTTTTTCTTTAAAGGAATGTGAATACAACAATGCTCCAATTGGTGGTGATTTTAACGGGAGTCACAGAGCGATAATATATAGAAGACGCAGAAGAAGAGAGAATGGAATGGGACCCAAGATGTGTTCAATAGTGTGGTAATTGACTAATTAATTAATTTAATAATTTAAGGGAGAAGAAGGAAACGAACGAGAAGAACGTGTACTTCTTTTTCCGACTGTGACACCCGCCTCGCCTACGTTCATTTTATTCATTACTTACTCAGACCCAATTCGACGCGCGCTTTTGTGGTCTAGTGGCTACTCGCTTTGTGTGCCTCTTGATAGATAGCAATGTAATTTCCTGGTATTTTCATATAAATATTGAGTAAATGGGTAAGCTGGTACCTAGTAATGAATGGAACCGACTTTAAATTACTTCCAAATTTCATTTCATAATTAATTTATTAATTTTACAATAACAACAATAATAATGATAATTATTATTATGATAATAATTATAATATTAATTATTCAATGATAATAATCATTGTTATGATAAAATTATGTGGATCATGATAATGATAAATATAATAATAATAACAGTAAAGATATTGATGATTATAATAATAATAAATTTTAAAAATAATCATCTTTATTAACTTAAAATGATTTTTTAATAAATATAAATGTGTCTTTATAAATTTTTTTATAATATAAGATATATAATGATAAATTATTTTAATATATCGTTAGTATTTTATTTGTTAAAAAGAGAAGTTAAATTTTAATATTAATAAATTTGTGATATTTTATACATAATATTTAACTAACTAAACTAGATTTTTGTAATTCCTTTGAATTATTTTAAAAAAATTAATTAGGTTCTTATTTTTTTAATTAGGTTCTTGAATTTAATTATTTTTAATTATATTCTTTAATTTAATTGTCATTACAAAAAATTAATCATATAAATTTAATTAGTTATTAAATTTAATATTGTCACTTTTATAAGTTTGCATTGAATCTTTATGTCAATATTCTCAATTCTTCAAATCAATATTCTTAACTCTAAATTTTGAATTTAGTATTCTCAATCAAATTCTTCAACAAGTGTTTTGATCTTTACAAGTCTATTCAACCTAAATAATCTTTTACAAATCTCTTTGAGTTTCACTTTACATCGACCTTGTTCTAAACTTACATAACTAACTTAAATAATTAATTTTTTTTATAATGATAATTAGAAAAAAGATCCAAATGAAAACAAATATAACTTCAAGGATTCAATTGAAAAAATAATTAAATAATCTAATTAAAAATTATTAAATAATTCATGATTTTTCAAAGTAATTTAACTTATAAATATATGTATTTCAAAATTATTTCTTTTTAATATCAATACGTTATAAAATTATTTTTAGTATAAATATATATTTTTAGAATTATTTTTTTGTTTAAAATTTTATTTTAATAAATATACATGAATATTCATGAATACATTCAAACAGCTATAAATTTAACAAATACATATATATAATTCATAAATAGTTATTTAATAAATACACGAGTAAGTATGAATGAATATGAAAGAATTATTATTAGTGTTCATTCTATTTTATTATCATTCTTATTTTTTATGTTTAAAAGATTATATGTGACTGTAATTTTAATATTAACATTTTTATATTTAATGTAATGATAATTGTGTTCACATTAATAATATTTTTCATAATTTCTCATTTTATTAAATATAAGGATATATTAAAAAAAAATAAAGACAAAATTGCAACTATATAATTTAAAATATTAACATTAATAGTTATGAATATAAATAAGCTTTTCCCAAGTGATAACTTGGCTTCACACATTTAGGGAGGGAAACAAGGCCTTGGACCTCTTGCCAAGCATATATATTTACGACCTGGAAAAAAAAAAGTCTTCAATTTTGCTTCTAATTTTTTCTATTTAGCTTTACTTCTTGATTGTTCTGGTGTACCCTTCCCTTGTGGTGTTTTCATCTTTCTTCTTCTATAAGAAAAACATGGAAAGGATCATCATTGTTTGTAGACACGTGACTTAACAATATTTAGTAAATTTAAGAAAGAAATATTATGGCCACAAAATAATATTTAAAAAATTCTATCATTTGATTTGAATTTCAATTATTTTTTCATAAGAGTAATTTATGAGTAATTATAAAAGCTTTATTTTTAAATATTTTTATGAATTAATATAATTCATTT
>JAMLFT010002443.1:0-25516 GCA_026544285.1 Pachyrhizus erosus | reverse complement strand
AAAAGTTATTTTTATCCTTACGAAATTGATTTTAAGATTTTCTCTCAATATCTTTTAATTATAACAATTAAAGCAAAACAAATCCAATAATAAAAAATGACATTTCCAAACATGTGGTTGAATAAATTTTATTTACACATATATTTAAAACGTATTAATTAAAATATCTTTATCCTTCCAAATTAATATATGTATATAGAAAAATTAACCTTTTAATTTTGTTTAAATTTTTAATGATCTATCGTTTTACTATTAGTTGTGTTCAATAATATTACATCGAGTATGTATTTACTAAATATTATTTTTCACGTGTATGATTAAGAATTGAATTCTAATTAAGATTCTTAAAATAAAGATCTTAATTATTTGTTACACATAAATATGATAATGTTATATAAAAAGATAAAGCAAGTCAAAATTACAAGAAAAATTTTACATTTATCTTAATCATTAACCAAAATAAATAAGATTAACAATATTATAGGTACTGTATTTTTTTTTTATAATTACCGTTAGTCATTTTTTCTTTTATGATAAAAACATATTTTTAAAACAAAAACTAAAAGTTTTAAATATAATATAATATACTTTTTATTATTAATATTTTTCATTAAAATTATATATATATATATATAAAATTTATATATAAATATAAATAAACAAAAATAAGATTAATACAAAAAAATTAATATTTTATTAATTAATTAATTTTAATTTCATATCATTTTATATAACACTTCTCCTCATATATTAACATCTTTCTTAAATATGAATAATAAATTAAAAATTATATTATTTATTATCTAATAATATTAAAAATAAGAGTTTGTCAACTAATTTACGTCTTTCTTTGTATTACTTGTTATAACCTCTAAAAATTATGTTTTTATATTCATAAAATATTTGTATCAACCAAGTCTTTTTTAGCACTTGTTATAATCTCTAAAAGATAGATGCTTCATCATTTGCATCACTTGATTGCCACTTATGAAAATAAAAATTCTTTGAAAGAGTTTTATTTAAAAGTTTGATAAGGTGCCTTATCCTTTTTTCAATATTATATATTTTTATTTTTATACTTGAAGTCAATTGTACTTATGTAAGCAAAATCTTGAATTTAGTTTTAAAATACTTGATTTATTTATTTATTATTTTAGTCTATCAAATATAAAATAAAATCCCTTAATTTATATTTATTCAATTGTAACTAACATACACACATATAAAAGATATTTTATCATTTTAAAAAATAATGCTAATGATAATTTTTTTTCAGCAAACATAAAACTCTTTTATTATCAAAGAGCACCAAAGGTTATATAGCAAATAAGAACAATGTAGCAATCTAGATGTCATAGCAAATGGAAACTACAATAATAACCAACACTAAAAAGGTTAAAGGTTACTTTTAATAACTAATATAAATGAAAAAAATACATTAGCAACCAAAACAATATAATGTCATACCTATTGAATTTCATAATATAGTCTCTACATAACACACAATTACTCTTCTTTATTTTTCTTCATTCACCACATTGCACATTACATAGACACGGAATTCACTCATTTTTCTAGATTTCACCCTCACAATCACTTCGCTACAACATTGTTCGTTTCTCTCTTTTCTGTATAATCACAGCTCTCACACATAATAATAGATACACTAATCATTCTAAAAACAAAATTTTTCTTTCACTGCATCATACCATAATTTAGACTAAAAAAATATAAATTAATTAAAAATATGCTAAAATTAGTCATTAAATAGAGTACCAGAAAATTGTAATTTAATTTAGAATAGAATAGATGATCATAATAGAATTTTAATTGGATTTATTTTGGACAATAATTTAACTACTGTTTAATGAATCAAAATTTATTTACAAAAATAATTTTTTACCGCATTTATTTTGATCCATTAAAATGAAATTAAATTATTATCTTAAATAAAATACATTTTTAACATGAATAATTGTCTTAAATAATTTATTTCTAAAATTAATTATCATGAAATATATTTATAGAAATAATTTAAGTTAAATACTAAGTAGCTACAATGAGATTATATATAAAATTTATTTATAAAAATAAATCAATAGCATTTTAATGGACAAAATAAAATTTTAAAAATAAAATTATAATTAAATTTAAATTGGATTTTAATTAGAACAATAATTCAATTACATTTTATTGGACCAAAATTTATCACATTTATTTTACTCCATAAAACTTTAATTAAAATATTATCCTAAATAAAATTAATCTTTAACATGAGTTATTATCCTAAATCTTCTAAAATTTTAACTGAATACATTTTCTAAAATATTGTAAACACTAAACTTCATATATGTGTAAGACACTAATTGTTACACCAGTTATAAATAGTAACAGAGTAATTTTTTCATATTTATTTTATGAATGCACATGTTAAAATATTAATTTTTCTAGACAAATAAATGCAAATATTAATTTTTCTAGACATATAAATGCAAAAGTAGTTACACTGTTCATCACCCTAAACTTGGTGAGAGTAGAAGAGCTGCGTCCACGTGAGTTTTCTATGCGGTGTGACTCCATTTTTTTGTTTATTCCTTGAGAACTCAGAAGAATTGAGCAAGTTTTGATCTTGATTACTAATGCTGTGGTGGGTTTCGTCCAAAATTTCAGAATCGTAATGGAAAACTCAGACCACGACGAACCCGACAAGAAGAGGCCTCATCTCACCTCTGTTTCTTCCCGCGCGCCTCGAAACTCCATCAACTCTCCTACCACTAATAAAATCGTAACCCCCTTTTTCTCTGTCTAGATGGTTGTGTATACATTTGTTTATATATGTGCTGCTTTCATCTCTTTCATTGTTGTCTTGTGTTCTGTTGATGATCTTATTCTGAATTTTAGTGTTTGCTTTGAATTGGGCGTGTAATTGAATTCTCAGAGCTGTTTGGTCTTGTGGGTACAAAATGAATTGGCTCTTCAGTTCAGGGGTAGTGCAGTTTTGGATAAAGTTCTAGTCTTTATGACAAGGGGGTTGCAGTTTGATTGTGCTTAGTGCTAACTTACTGCCGAGTGCTGATTAGGGCCGTGAAGAGTATCTAGGATGGATTTTTATATCTTGTGGTTCTTTATAATGTGTTATGCTTTCATGTCATCGAGAGTCTTTCATTTAAAAGATAGATGTATATTTTAAAATGAAAAATTTACACGGGCAGGGATTTTTATGAGCTTTGAGGTGCTTGACTAGATTTTGGGGTAAAAAGAGTTTGGTTTGTTGTTTATTATCCCAATATTTTTTTCAATGTTAGCTTTTTAGTTAGTTTTACTTATGTAATGGGGATTGGTATTCTCCCTCCAGGCTGACGCAGGAGTCTTACAGTTCCAGAATCAGCAGCTTGTTCAACAGATAGACATCCAAAAACATGCTTTGCATGATCTAGAAGAAAAAATTCGACAATTAAAAGGAAAGCAAAGTTCCTATGACGACTTGTTAATTGCATTGAACCAACTCTGGATTCAGGTTATTCTTTGTCATCATGCTTTGGTTTCTGTCATCAGCTCACCGCTGCACACGGTTGTGTTTAGTATTTTCTTTTCTTGAAAGTAACACTACTGTATGAAGTACGTGCTTCGGTGGTCCTGTGGGGTGTTGGCGGGTGGGAAGCGATGCAATTTTTGTTGTATTCCCATAGGATAATATGCCAGTTGGCTTAATTTTCTTATTTGTTTTTCTAGTTGGTTGATGATATGATTCTTCTTGGAATACGAGCTAGGAGAGGCAAAGGGAAAGATATGTTGCAACATTTGACTGACGTTGATAATCCTCAAGGTATACACACCCCCAAGTAGTTTTTCCTTACAGTATAAAGGTAATTCAAGAGACTGACTTGACTTACTCTCTAGGTTCACTTCCTTTGTGTCCTGCTGAAGATCTATTTCTATGTAGATTAATCCAGAAAGATTCTATTAAAGGAATCAGTGATGATGAGATCATTAGTTATGTTGAGGAGGCCCTTGCTTTGCGTCAGTCATCTACTAGGGAGTTGTTGAAACTCCTGAAAGATACCATTGACAATCAGATGGAAAGAGCAGGCAGTATAGCTCAGGTTTTACACGGTGATTTATCTTCAGAAGGTAAAAAAATATGATATACTGTCCAGTTGTTCTCTATAGTTTTGTTAATGATTGATTTGTTCTCTTTCTATCAGATATCAATGTTGTAGGATATTTTGAGGAAATTTATATAAATGATCTGTTGTTGTTATTTGTTACTTGTTCTTGGTTTGCAGATGCTATAATCCAAATGTCTAAGATTGATGATATGACAGAAGAGGAGGCAGATAATTTACGTGAAGTGATTGATACTCTCCATGCAAAACATAAAGAGTATACTGTTGCTATACAAAATTCTATCAATGAGTGCTCACAAGATCAATCTGAGATTAAGCGCCTTGCAGGTCTATGAAATGTTTCTCTTTCTTTTGTTTTAACTACTTCTGTTATTATGAAGTTTAGAATAAAAAAAGTGTGCATTTTAATGATCTTGATTATCATATGCTAGGGTTTAAATGGTTCCTACCATGGTTGAATAAAGGAAGGTTTCCTTGTGCTGAATGATCTTGTTTGGTTAAAGTGGAAATATTATATGTATGAATATATCTCCAATTTGATCATTGAAATAGTATCTCTCAAGGATTGAATTTATGTAAATACTGTTTCTAAAAATAAATTGAATGTTTTGAAAAAATTTTGAGGACCAAAATGAGGGCTTACTCCAAAATTTTTGGAGCATCTCTTACTGCAAAATTGTATATTGAATATCATTTGCACATTGTTAATCTCTTATTGCTTTATGATTGGTTAGCTTGTTATTTGAAACTAATGTTCATTTGCAACTCCTTGTTTATGAACTCCTTGTTAATTTCATATCTTTGATATTGCGCAAGAGTTCATTTGTAATGCTTTATGAGCTGATTTAGCTGGTATTTTTTTTTGTAGAGGTTTCTTGCTTGTTCTTGTATTGCTCACCAAAAAAAAAAATTTAGTAAAGCCAAAGTTAAATTAGGAAACCAATTATCTACTTAGCATCATATAGTCATTAAAAGTTGATGACAAACTAATGAAGCCATGCAGTTTAGAATAAGCTGGATTTTTTTTTAGAACACTGAAAATTTAAGAAATTTTGTGTTAGGAATGAAATATTTTGAGAAATTAATATGATTGATAATTGGAGTCTTTTGTTTGAAAAATTATAAAATTGAAATTTCTACTTTGGAAAATTATAAAATAGGAGTTGATTTGATTTTGAAATCCTTTTGAGTTTAGATTTGTATAAATAGAAATTCACTCAATTTGATTGATTTGAGTGCATATGATTTGATTTTAGTTTTAATTTTGGATATTCCAGTGAATGTGAACATGTTAAGTGTAATGAATAGAAATGTAAGGAATAAGGACAGCTATTTAAAAGAGGTGCCTCAGTTCATGAGGCTCCCACCAATTGGGGCTTGGGGAGGTAGATGTACGTAACCTCTACTAGCCCAGATTGGCTGTTTCCAGTATTTGAACCTGTGACTGGTCACAAGGAAGCAACCTTACTGTTCTGCCAAGGCTCACCCAATAGCTATTGTCAAATTCAAATATAATTTAGAAATAATGACAGCCTCAGTAAAGGATGTTTTGTATTATGCCGAGTAGTGAGAGAATTGTAATTTTGCAATTGCAAAATTCAGTAATTTAGGAAAGTTATCAAGAAGAGTTAAGTTACAGTCATTGTAATTGATTTATTATAATTAATTAGGAATAGATACAACCAGAAGTAATGTCCTTAGATTTATGCAGAGATTTTTTGTATAATTTTGAAAATCATTTTGGCTCTTATAGATGGATAACTATGTGATTGCTTTTTTTTTTTTGGCTGATTGCTTTTCATAATTGTCACCTGTGAGTGTCTTGTCATATGTAAAGGTGAGCTTGATGAGATTGTGGCTGAACTTGAAGAGAGTAGAAGAAAATTAGTCAATCTGGAAATGAAAAAGGATGCAGCAATAGGGATGATTTCCCCCAATGCAGATGCAGTGAATGGAAACCTGTCTCCTGAAAACATTGCAGACAGGACCATGTGTTTGCGTGAGTTGAAGGATTCAATTGAGGAAGCAAAGGTTTTTCTCATGTGATTTTCTTTCCCTCTATATCTGTAATTCATTTGGCCTTGTTCTCTATCTAATGAAGATATATGATTGCTTAATGTCATAGATAGTGGATGCTGATCGTCTTTCTGAGCTTCAAGATGCACAGGAAGACAATCAGACCTTGACAAAGCAGTTCCAAGATCTGCAGGTTTGTAATTTTGGGTTATCAAATGTGATGGTTTAATCATATTTTCTTGAATTGTTGCGATGCACTCCTTGTAGAGTTCCATGCAAATGTTTATTTTTGTCTATGTTTATTTCCAGAATGAACTGAAAGATGATAAGTATGTACGCTCTTCTCGAATATACTCTCTGGCCAATGATCAACTTCAACATTGGATGACTGAATTGGCCCACTATAAAACATTGGTAGAGTCTCTGCAGGTTAACAGTGATTTCTTTCTTCCCTTTAGTTGTATAATAGTTTGGTTTTAATTTAATATTTATCATTTCCCCCTTTACATTTTTTTTCTTAATGCTATTTTAGGCGGGCAGTGTTCATGTTGCAAAATGGGAGAATGAACTAAATTTGAAATTGGAGTCTGCTGATAGTGCAAGGCAGATCCTTGACAATTCTGACCATAGGATTGATGAACTAGAGCTTCAGTTGCAGAAGTGTATTATTGAAAAGAATGATCTTGAAATTAAAATGGAAGAAGCTAAACAGGATACTGGTCAGCATATAACTTTTTCTGTCTTCAGACTTGTGGTGAATGTGATTGGATCTCAGTTTCTTACAATATTAAATGTTTCAGGGAGAAAAGATATCAAAGCTGAGTTTCATGTTATGGCTTCAGCTTTATCTAAAGAAATGGGGATGATGGAAGGTCAATTAAAGAGATGGAAAGATGCAGCTCATGAGGCTGTATCATTACGTGAGAGAGCACATTCACTAAGAGAAGCATTGAGCATGAAGGTTGTATTCACAAACTGATCCAATATAATTTTCCCTTTCATTTTCTTTCCCACCTACTTTGTGAGAGGTCTTCCACAGAAATTTATCTATTAGATTGAGTCTACAATGTTCTTTACACTGTCACTTTTACAAGGAATTGGGGTTTCATGAGAGCATAAGTCTTTCGCCATCTTAATTTTTGTTGTAAAATGTCAAGATATGATTTACTCATATGTCTAGCATACCCTGACAAGTAAAAGCCCTTTTGACTTTGTGGACAATGTAAAAAGACATTATTGAATTCAACAAATATTTGCTGCAAAATTGATAATTGTTTCTATAGACACTGAACTCCAAGTGTCCATTTCTTTGTTTAATGAAACTGACATAGCTCTGTCTGTATGTGTGTTAAGTTATTATAAATTAGTTTTATGGGATGTTATTTTAGGTGCATCATATATTGACTTTTTAATTTTTTTATATTTTTCTTTGGATGTAAAGACACTTCTTGTATTTATTCTTATGGTATAATAAAATTTCTTTATTTTGTCGATCAAAAGAAAAAAAATCAAATTATTATTATTATTTTTTATTTTTTTCAAATATTTATGGATATCACGGATTTACAAAAAATTCATGAGTGATTGTTTATGCGGGTAGTAGATAGCTTCTACCCGCATCCGCTTGCACCCGGTTGCCATCTCTACTAACACCACCTTGAATTTAATGACATGAGAAATCATGTTGGTTGGAACATACTGAGCATATAGGCTGAAGTTTTTGTCTTTGAATACAAACAAAACAATGTATACTCTTTTACCATTAAGCTTTGTTAATTACTTTGTTTTGAAGCAGACAAGCGAAGTTAAGAGCCTTGCAAACAAATGTGCTGAACAGGTTTTGGAAATCAAGTCTTTAAAAACATTGGTAAGTCTGCCCTTGGCTTTACCTTTGTGTCTTGATCTATAGGTGTTTTCTTCTTCAATTACCTCTTTTGTATAGCAGTAACACTTCTCAGTTGTCTTGTTGGGGTTTAAGTTTGATTGATGCCACATATCTATTGCTTTCCAAATTTTGATTATGTCTGTGACTTAATCAGATATGATTGCAGATGTTTTCCTTTGTCTTTGACTTGTATCATGCATGTACATATGCATTTATGCTTTCTAAGATTGCTCTAGCATTATTTGATTGTGATATTAGAGGTCTTCTTGATTGTCTAAACTATTTTTCAAATAATTGATTAAGATATTTTGGTGCAGACTGAAATGTTACAAAAGGAGAATCAGGAATTAGAGTTTGTTTTGGATATGCATGGCCAGGAGAATTATGATAAAAGGTATGCTGATTTGAAGTTGTAAAGTGGTTGCAAGAGTTTCATGTAGTTAAATTTATGAGGTAAAATTTCTTGAAGTATATGCTGATACATCATAGTGTGGTGATTTTTGCTCATATTATTGGAACTAATATTAGTTAATGCACTTAGGAACTAGTATGCTCATGTTATGTATCACATGTTTAAATGCATTTACTGTTTATTGGTATTAGTGTCTGAGGAGTTGCACTCAATATCACCCTAGGAAATAAGTCTTTATTGATCACCAATTTTTTGATGCCAAGTTATGTGATGATTGAGTGCAGGGAGACTGCTGATTGGTCTCTCTTTTATGGCAGTCCATTGAACCTTCCTTGTTGGTTCATTATCTCTCATGCTATGATATTTGGAAGAAGGCTCAAAGTGTCTATTCTAATGATGTCCAGTGACTATGATATTATTCATAATTTAGCCACCCTCTAGAGGATGATATCATGTCATGCAAAAAATAAGGCACTGTCAGCCATGAATGAGTTTAGACTTCTTATGAATGATAAAAAATCAAAGAAGATGACTGAGACATTTAATAATGTTTGATGATCTATGTTCTCCATGGCCTTCATATGGATATGAGTTGTTCAGAGAAATATTCTTGTTGCCCCTGACATCTCAATGGAGACTCTTATCAACTGTCTCAGACGTCTACCCAGTCCTGGGGGAAGAGGGTAGGGGATTCCAAACAAGCCCAGAATCTTCTGAGTATCTATCTATATATTCATGTATACCGTTTATCAGAAATTGATGTAGATTTTAGTCTTTTCGTTTGGTCTCAAGTGTTCCCATTCACAGTGCACAACTTGTTAAGGTTTTAGTGTTAAATTTAACACAAGGTAAACATTCAGTCGTACTTGGCAACTGAGTAGAGAATTTATTTTGCAATTTTCATTCAAATCAAAATTTTGTTCTCTTCTGTATACTTGGATGATTCGATTTTGATATGCTGTAAAACTTGGATTTCAGATATTCAGAAGTTAGAGAATCTGAAAGTAAAGCTCACTCTCAAGCAGAATTACTGAAAAATGCTTTAGATGAGCATAGCCTAGAGTTGAGAGTAAAAGCTGCTAATGAAGCTGAAGCTGCTTGTGAACAAAGGCTTTCTGCCGCAGAGGCTGAAATAGAGGATTTGAGGGCCAAGCTGGATGCATCTGAGAGGTTGGTGTTTAGGTGTACTGCTATGTTGATTCTGATTTTGTTTCATTGACAAGTAGTGTATATTGTTTTTTTTCCCTTGTAAATATTTGTGTTTGTTTATTTTGGGAGAGAAGTTTCTGGTGATGAAGAGTGGGGAAGGTAGACGGGCTGAAGTTTACTTTCTCTTTTGGCCAATACCCTATGCTGCTTTACATTTATGGTTGCATACCCTGGGAGGATGTGTTAGGCCATTTGCAAGAGCACCTTTTGAGTTTTTATCAAGGAGTGAATTTGAGGCATGGAATTTCTGAAGTGAAACAATATTTATTATTTATTTCATCAGTACCATTAGTTCATCTGGGGATTTTGTGAAAATTTATGCTACTTGTTATTTGGCAAAGACCAGAATCGTAGTTACACTTTAACCTAATAAAATGAGAATAGATATTACAGTTGTACGAATATGACAAGGATGGAAGTGCATTGAGGACTAAAGGTTTAATCGAGCTAAGTATTAACATGTATTTATGTAAGAATAAATACTTTAAATTAATTTTTGGAGAAACAACTCTGAAGATAGGTATACATAAACCTGTTTGACATGTCTGTAATCATATATAAATTGCAAAAGCTTGGAACATTTTCTTGAGGAAAAATAATTAAACTTAGATGTTGTATACTTCGTTAATCAATTATTCCAAAAACTTAATAGCATGGAAAATATACAGGCCCACCTTGCCTTGGGATGAAATTTAATTTTAATTTTAAAAAAATGGGAGCTGCAATGATCAAACGCTAGGCCACTTGGTCAGAAAGGCTCCAATAACATGTCATTAACTAATTAACCTAAAAGCTTAAGATGTTAAGGTGACGATACAACAATGGTTTTATACTTTTATATCTTTAACACATACAGTTTTATTCAGAAATTCATTTTGAAACATTATAACTCGAAAGAATGTCTTAACAGAGTTTTTTTTTATTTGTTTTATCAGTTGTTTGATACTGTGATTTCAGTACACTTGCCTGTATAGCTATGTCAGAAAGAAAAGTAAAATGTTTCTTTTTTTAGCATTTTGGATTTTTTCATATTGATTGTCTTCATATGAATGGGATAAATGTTTGCATGTACAAACCGGCTTGTCTTTTATTGATACATCCCATTTCCATGTTTTATCTTTCCAATTTCCATGTTCAGGGATATTTTGGGGCTGACTGAGGCTGTTAAAGTTAAAGATGCCGAGGCAGAGGCATATATATCTGAAATTGAGGTTTGCTATCTAACTTTTTCTTCCCTTTAATACTAGATGAACAGAAATATGTTGACAGGTTTACTCTAACTCTCATTTCTTGTAATATAATTATTTTATTGCTTTCATGTAGACTATCGGTCAAGCATACGAAGATATGCAGACACAAAACCAAAATCTGTTGGACCAGGTGATCGAGAGGGATGACTATAATATTAAGGTATGTCTTCCTTTTATCTCTACTAAATACTGCCTCACTATGATCTTCACCATTTTTCGATGCGCTGCTGTAATGCTCAGGTTATTTTCCTGGCTTATGCTAATCTGGTTGATGAAAAATATATGCTTCAACCTTGTAGCTAATATATTGACTTTTGAATATTTTGAAGAACTGGTTATGTATGAATCGATCTGAAAAACTTAGCATATCTGGTTAATGTATAGAAAAGTTATTTTAGAAGTGTCAAACTACTAAAGAGGATTTATATAAATCATGGTGAATCTTACGAGGTGGAATCAATATTAGGAAGGTTTTTGGAGAACTGGTGGGCAGCATCTTCCAGAATCAACTGTGGATCAAATTTGGGATAATTGATTTTGGAACCTAGACAAATCAATTTTCTCAAACACCATGAGTTTTTGCCGTGTGAATTGATTTTGGCAGGACAAAATCTCACTCTAAACAGGAACTTAATATGCACAGAATGTTGTGCTATTTACTAAAAACAAGTGTATTTGCTCTTTAAATAATTCGACTTTTGGTGAATGATACACTTTTTTATAAAATTGCAATCTTAATGCAGCTTGTATCAGATAGTGTGAAGACAAAACAGGCGCACAACACTTTACTGTCCCAGAAGCAGGCCTTAGCTAAGCAACTTCAACAAATTAATACTTCAATAGAAAATTCAAAGACGAGGATTACACACAGTGAAGAGCAGGTCCAACTTCCCCTGCTGCTTGACCCCTCTTCCTCTCCTGGCCACGTTATTTTCTAATATATTTTGATATTACACTGAAAAAATTTGCCGCAGCTACTGCTGCTTACTCTTGTAAACAATAATTTGAATCCTGCAGATGAAAGCTATTCTATCAGAAGCAATTAAGTGTAATCAAGAAGAAAAACACCTTGCAGTCACGTTGGAATTCACGAAATTGGAATTGGCTGATGCCGAGAAGGAATTGAAGTTGCTCAAATCTGCTGTTTCCTCTTCTGAGAAAGAATACGATCAAATTCAGAAAGATACGGAAGCTATTGAAATGGAATTGGAGAGTGAAAGGTATTTTTCTATCTTAAGGGGGTTGATTATACGTGGAGTTTGGACTAGAGATAGATTTTTAAACAAAGGTTTTTACATCGTGACTGAGCAACTTGCAGATACAATTTTAATTCTAATAATGATCCTAGACATTCAATATCTCATGTTATATGAAAGAGTAAATTACATTAACTTCCTCTGAAGTTTCATAAAATTACACGTGCTGCTGTCTTTTTTACCATTACAGTACTTTTTCTTGCAGAAAATGTTGATGTAATATATAATAGAGTATCAGTGTAATATTTTCAAACAGAGTTAGTGTAGAAATAAAAAATAGTAATATTATGTGTAATTTAAAAAAAAATCTTATGAGGTACGAGTGTAATTAACTTTATATGAAATTGATGAATTAGTAATGTTGGTCAGTGGTTGAATAAAAAATGGATTGCAAAAGTAGTCTTGGAACTCAAGAATCTTGTATATGTTGTGCAGGAATTTACGGAAGAAGCTTGAGGAAGAACTAGCGGAATTGAACAGAAAAATTGCTGAGCTGACTTGTGAAACTGGAGAAATCACAATACAAAAACTGGAAAAAGAAATAAGGATTTGCAAGAATATGATCAAGTGTACTGTCTGTACAGATCGTCCAAAGGAGGTAACAAACATGTCAACTTATCCAATTACAAACACTTTGTTACTTTGATTTTAGTTTAACTGACTTGTTTTGACATCTTGCACTGCATGTATTTGGCAGGTTGTGATTGTCAAGTGCTATCATCTGTTCTGCAATCCATGCATTCAGCGGAATCTAGAGCTTCGTCACCGCAAATGTCCTGCATGTGGAACAGCATTTGGACAGAGCGATGTCCGCTTTGTAAAAATATGAGACAGATGTTAATATTAAGATAGATACCTTTTACTTGTAGATACCCTCATCATTGATAGCAGCATTTTTACCCCAAAGATATATATATATATGCATTAGAGAAATCAGTATTGCTTGCACTTGTTTGTGTATCTCATACTCCCTCCCACCCTTTTGGGTCTTCACTAGCCTAAGTCAATTTGGATGTACTTATTCACTGATACAACTTTTTTCATATTTTAACTTAAAAAAAAATAAAAAATTATAAGATTTTAAACACGAAATCTAGTTTAAAAGAAAGTGGTCTCATTGTCAGTCTGACCAAAAAGAGACGTTGATGAGCTTTATTGTAAAAACAAGGTATTTTTCAGAACAAAACCCTTTTTTTCTTTATTGAGGATAAATAGGAAACATATTTTAATACATAATTTTTGTATTATGTTCTAGTTTAAACAGTAGAACTGCTTTTTATAATGTGCGTTGTCAATGTCTCTACAGTGAGAGAATTACACATTCAAAAAATCAAAACCATTGAATGAAGATCAAATGACTCATTTTATACAGATAAGCTTGACTTAAAATATGTATCTGACATATGTTATTTGATCTAGTTTAAATATGTAAAGATTTCAATTGATGAATGTGTAAATACAAGAAATTCATTCGATTGTATAGATAGATTAATTAGTACCCGTCTAGTCATGTGTTTTATGAGGTTGAATCGAGGAATTAATAGTGATATTTTTTTACAAAATAAATTAATCTGTTTTAAAACTTAATGGTAGTTTGGTGGGGGAGGAAAATGCGAATGACATATTCAGTGTATACAAAATTATAGAACACTCAAATCAACACTTAAACGTGTATGATAATACTTCTTTTTAGTGAATACATCTCCTGCTTTTTATATGCTTTAAAATTTTTAATATTAATTTAAGTATTTGATAAACTGTGCCTTAAGAATTTTTAATGCAGTAAAAAAAAAAAAGAATTTTTAGTACCATTGTATTATTACAATTGGTTCCTAAATTGTTTGATGGACTAAATTTATTCAATTAAAGATACTCATAATCTTAATTAGGTTATCTAAAATTTTGTGGGATGAAATTAGCTTTTCAAAAGTTAAATTAATGAAATGATAATTTTAATATCACTTTTAATTTTTAAAATATTAAGCTACTATGGAGGAGAGTATAACACTAAATCATTAAAATTATGAATAGTATAGTTTTTTAAATTAAAAATATCATTTTCGTCTTTAGAATTATTAAACGACAGTTATTTCAGTTTTTGACATTATGAGACGATATTTTTTTTTCCTTTTTTAATTTTTAAAATGATAAACATATAATTTAAAGTACTGGTATTTAACAATTTTATATACTAAAAATGATACTTTTCAACCAAAAAAAGATATTTTTATTATAAATTTTAAAATATTATAAAATTTAATAAATTTATCATACATTATGATTTGTTATTAAATAATAATATACAATATTTTTTACATTTTTTTACTAACCATGATAATGGTACGGACTATACAAAACAGTGGCTTTATTTTTTAACATTATATTATTTATTTAAATATTTTAATATTAATAAATATGGAACTACCCATTACCTGCTATACCTGTCTTTAAGATACTAACTAATCTTAAGATACTTAATGGGTGAAGTATTTTTGCCATCTACAGTGATAGAAGTAATAGTTTGGTTAGTTTATATTTTGGGTGAAATGGGCCAAAGCCCAAAACTCTTTATTTGGAATATTTTTTAATATAATTATTATTTTGGGGGAGATGAATTGGGAAAGAAGTAAACGGAAATTCCCTGGTAGTGGTACGCAGGTGTATTGTAGTATAGGGTTGTTGTTTGGGCGTATGATATGATATGAAATGCAGCGATTAAGGAATTCAGTGTTGTCGGCACCTAACCTTAAAAAAAAGTATCTGAATTCACGAACTGCCATTCAAGACACTTATTTTTCCACCAAAGACACTTTTGAGAGACATCGCGTCGTCTTCACCGTTGGAACTTCCATTGCTTCCGTTGCTACTGCTTGGTTCGGTCTGTCTTTCTTTTCTCTCTTCTCTTCTCTTTTCTTAATTGCATATATAATAACACTCACTCACTCCCTCTTTTTTATTTCTCAGGTTATTCTTTGCGCCATTTACATGAAACCAGAGTCGATCAAAGGCTTCAATCCATTGAAAATGCTGTCTCTATCTATCCATCCATACGTCTACGTCTCTTTTTTTTTTTTTTACTTTCTATCGCTTCATGTATTTATTCTATCTTGTGTTTTCGCCAGATGAAAAACCATTCCAATCTCCAACAATCCGAAATCAAAGACATTGTTGCTGCTTCCGGAGGTTTTAGTATTCCTGCATGTGCCGCCACTGCTGGAACCTCCTTAATTGTCGGGTTTGTTCCCACACTTACAATTCATAGATAAAAGTATGAATGAATGTTCATGATTGAGAAGCTTGTATGTGACTTGCACAAACGTCAAAGGTTATAGCATGCCATGGCTATTATGAAAGATTGCACAAAGTTGTTTAATGCGTGTAACCAATCCTACTCAGTTGGAAAAGGCCTTTGGTTTCTCTATGATTAAAATGTTTTGATAATAAACTACAAAGCTTAAGCAAATTATTAGTCTGACAAGTTTAATTGTGTGTAACCATAAGTTATGATAGTGGAAAGCCTTGCCCCGACTCACCCATTGACTCCAAATCTCTTGTTCGGATCATTGTGAATCATTTTTAAGTGATTGAATTTAGCATTCTGACATAACACTCAAATAATTCTGCTGGTCCAAAACCCTTATAATGTTTGGGTTCTTCTTCCGCCTACAATTAAATACATGCCCCCCACATTCAGCAAGTTTACATACCATGCTGCTGCCCTTGTCGACAAATCCCCTACCAATTTATCTATTTTGAGATTTTTCTCTTTTATGTATTAGGGAAACATGGGACAGGACATTGATTTGTGTGTAGAGATAGAGGTATTGTGGGCAAGGTAATACACTGTGAGGAGGAATGTGGATGACAGAACTAAAAGGTTACACAAATGGTTTTGCGAAGTACAACTTTTTACTCCATATCGTAATGGTTTCATAAATTTGATCCTTTTTAGCTTCGAGATCTCAAGCTTTTCAAGTTTTTAGGATGACAAAAATAATCAATCAATAGTGAATATTGATATCAGGTGGTCTTACAAATATAGAAGAACTTTTGGGAGTGGGAGGAAAAAAGAGGGGGGGTGTAAGGTGTCGCTCTCTTCCTTAAACTCCTTCACATTCCATTTCTTATCTCTGGTTCTGTTTTCTTGCACACAGATCATTCCTCAATATGGTTGTTTCTTAATTTGAAATATAGTATAGTACTAGTATGGTTTCAAACTTATTTGATTTCGTATTGGATTGGTGTACTTGTTTGATATGAACAAAATGCCCAAGTAAAAATCACTTACATAATGCGTTAATCAATAAAAGGGAATATTCTCATGCTAAATATGGCATCTGTTTAAACATGCCGACAAGATACTAGAGGTAGGAGTATTGCATTTGACGTGTTGATTGTATGTATTGGTGTACATGTTTGGCACAAACAAGTTTCCTCTCTCAATGTGTTTTTACTTCATAAGCCATGCAGATTGACTTTTATTTTCTATTGATATTTTGCATTCAATGAATTTAAACATTTTAATGTTCTTTTAGTTACAAGTTCTCACTTTAGCTTATATACAGGTATGCCTTAGGATGGAGAGGCGGAAGCCGGTATGCAACTAAGAAGTTCAGAAAGGAACAGATGAAAATGCTAGAACAGATTACACCTAGAAGATGGCAATTGCTTGGGAAGATAAAACCTAAAGGGTTGCAATTCCAGTTCCTTAGAAGGAACCTTGCAAGATCCAAAGTTCCTGATACTGCCCCAAAAACATCTGAAACAAGTATAAAGGATGCATCTGCCAAGCATATTGCTGGAAAATCCGATTAGTCTACTGCTATAAATGGTTCTTTTAAGCACCAATTTGATGGAGATGGCTGCAGATACTGGATTAGGCATTCAATTAGATAAACAGAGTAGCAACGTAGTTATTACCAATTATCATCAAATTTTACTGATATTTTATTTTGGCTTGCAGTTGCTCGCCCTTAGCTTCATAACTTATTCATCCTTCGTGTGAGGAGTGCTTTAGAAACTACTAATGTTCTGTTCTGATAAATTTATAATGGAGGAAATACACATCCTTTAATTTTGGTGTTCGGCAAATAGATCTCTCACTTCACTTTTGGTTAATTGGCTTTAATTCAATTTAAACTTGTCAGAATAGTAAATTTGTGTTGCATAGGGAATGAACAAATTCTTTACAGCGTAATTTTAACAACAAAATTTTCCATCAAGATAATAATATAAGATGAGTGATAGGAGCGTACTTTCTAATTTCTAACAGTGTTTCCAATATTCCCTCTCCTATTAGTTGAATTCCTATGGATTTCACTAGTTTGAGAATGAGACTCACTAGATGAGATAAAAGATTCAAATATTTAGTGAAATTTAGAATAAGTTTTACATAATAGAAAAGAAAGTATTAAAAAGTACATTGATGACATTTCTCATAATTTAATAGAATTGGGGTCATTGAAAAATATAAGTGAGATTGAAGGAAAAATATATGAAATAATACTATTAATACATTTATTTAATCTTTTTAAATATCTTTTCAACTTTTAGTTCTCAATTGTGTGTGAGAATGGAGAAAGGATTAATCTTGGTCTAAAACTTAAAATATATTAATTACAATCTCATTTAATATGTTCTATCATCTATGTGTATTGTGTGACTCTTCCAAAATAATTTATGTATGTAAAACTGACGAATAGATATCTTGTTTTATTGTACATTATTATTATTAGATCTATATTGGTTTAAACTCATCTACTATCTTATTCTACTTATTGATATTAATTTGAAAATAATTAATTAATGCCTAAAATATGAATCTTCTAATCACATTTTTTTCTTTATTATTATAAAAACCAGACTACCTTATCTCTATGTTTTTCTTACTTCAGGTTATCTCTCTCCATGTTGTGCTTTAATCCATTAACAATATTACATTAACCAGTGCTCTTTTATCCATTAACAATATTACGTCATACTTTAATTGCTCTTTACTTTAGTGACGGTTATGGTAGTTTTTTCCTTCTAAAAGTTATTATAATAATTTAATTGTTAGCTTTGTGATACTAAATTGTTTTTGTAAATTTACGTAATTAATTTCAGATGTTTTATGAGTGGTAAAGTTATCTTAAAAATGCACAATGGTTGGACATTAAAAAGAATTTATGCAATATTCAAGAGGAATTTTTTTTTTATAGATATGAAAATTTTATAGAATCAACATCTTTGCTTCAAAAGCTTTCTTCTATTGCTTAAATAGTTCACCCAAATAAGCAACCTTTTGGAGATTCCGGAAACAACAGCTGAAGAATTTGATGTTAATTTCTTAGAAAATGACTAAGAAAGCATCCCCAAGATGCTTAAATCAAAGAGATGAAATGCAGAGAGCTTATCTAAAATGTGCAATACCAATGCTACATTAAAACTATCCATTTTAAAGATAAATATAAAGCAGGCTTACATTTTTCTCACTTCAAAATTCCTTAAAAAGGTACACGTTTGCTGTTTTATATATTTTATTGTTAAGTGTTATGTAAGAAATTCAGTTATATACACGTTAAGTTTTTAATTATCTTTTCAACTCCTAATTTTTAATTCCTTTCCTTGTCCATTAAATAAACACACATCACCGGTGCATTAATCACATTATTTCTAGCTTTTTTAATTTTTGATTTGCTACCTTTTTTTTATCTAATGATGAATATCTCTTAAATTAATATAATATGACATAATTTATAAATAATCTTATTTTTTAAATATATGATAAAAAATTTAAAAAATTAGTTTTTGTTCCTGATTGGAATATCTTTGGTTGACCTAAAATATCTCTTAATTTCCCTTATTTTCTATTAAATTATTCTCTCCATACTCGTAATTTTGATGGCAAAAAAGAAAACTCCAGATAAGTTGAAGTGCAAACAGTGAAAATATCATTTCGATAACTTAAATCTTTATTATTTAGTCACATAAGCAATTTGACCATTATCTTCGTCTTATATTCAATTATTTTTCTTGTTTTAAACTTAAATAACCGACACCACCAACATAAATACCTTTATTTTTTTTTCCATTTTAATTATTGGTTGCTTAGTATCTATTATTATAACTTCAGCTATTCAATCCTCATTACTAACTCAAAGGAATGAATAATATTTTTTGGTGTACAAAGGAATGAGTAGTAGTGATTCAATTCTCACCATCCCATATTATCTTGTTTCTAATTGCACACTTGAAAGTCTGTCTTATATACTTATTTATTTAAATTAATCATTTATATTTCAACTATAATTTTAAATATTTTATTTTTAATTTGAAAAATATCAGTAAAATGCGTTGGATACTTGTTAATTAAGCTAATTTGTTAACTTATCTTAACTGTAAATACATCTGTTAATTCCACGCGTCTCTGGTAAGCAAAGACCTCTAGTGTGTTTTTCCAATGCCTTATTTGGTGGCTAGACTTAGGTATTTGGGACAAAACTTAGAGCCACTACTACACAATATTTTCTTGAAGGCACATGTTTCGGCTTTTTATATGTTCCACATTGGTCTGGTCAGGGGTCACCTCCTGCTGTGTAAAACCATCCACACATTTCTTGCTTAGTTAAAGAACCGTGGCAACAAAATCCAAAAATCTCTATAATTTTATAGTGGCTCCTTGGTAGACCCCACATATGCTTTTGTTTAAACCACTGTTGACAAAAAGGTGGTTTAAAACCCCTCATGTGAATACCTTAGTACTATTATTTTTTCCTGTTTTCTGCGTGTATAAATAATGTCTGGATTGGGAAGATTAATGTACCAGGATACAGAACATGGCCAACAAATCACTCTCAACAATCCTCGTGATTCTCTTCTGGGGTTTAACTCTTGCAACTGGGAGAAAATTATCACCACTTAGCACTAATACTACATTGTCATCACCCCCCACTGATGGTTTTTGCTCATCAATGGTGATGACTCAAGGCTATACTTGTGAAGAACACTCGGTATGTACTATTCTTGAATCTGTTTCTGTTTCTGATCAGAAATCAACAAGATTTAGAGCAGCCAGTAGCTACTAACTGGCTTATTATGTAATGGCTTCTAGGTGACAACACAAGATGGTTATATTCTTAACTTGCCAAGAATTCTAGTGGGAGAATCAAGGGGGCCGCCGGTTCTTCTACAGCATGGGCTTTTCATGGTTACTATTAGTTTCATAAACAACTATATGCCATGGATTTTGTGGTTGATGTTGGCAATTAATGTCATGTTGTGGTTGCAGGATGGCATAACATGGTTATTGCTACCTTCAAACCAGTCTCTTGCATTCCTTTTGGCAGATAATGGGTTTGATGTTTGGGTTGCCAACACACGTGGAACCAAATATAGTCGGCAACATACATCTTTATCTTCTAATAGCTCGGTTAGTTTTGTCTACTAAATGTTGCTGCACTTCTATGGTCAGCAATTTGATTGGTTCTATTGCTTATGTAAGTTTTATTCTTTAGGATTATTGGAATTGGTCATGGGATGAGTTAGTTGCATATGATCTTCCAGCCACATTCAAGTATGTGCATGATGTTACTGGACAAAAATTGCACTATGTTGGTCACTCACAGGTGAATTTCACATGCTACACTTACTCTTCTTGTCTTTGACTAAATCAATGTGATTTTGACTGTGGAGTGTTGAATTCTTTTGTAGGGAACTTTGATTGCATTGGCTGCTTTTTCCCAAGATCAGTTACTGAACATATTGAGATCAGCTGCCTTACTTAGCCCTATTGCTTATGTTAGTCAGATGACTTCACCCCTAGCTAAAAATGCTGCTGAAAACTTTATTGCCGAGGTATTTAGTTATAAAAAAGCTTTTATTTTTGCCCAAGGAAAAAAAGAAAAGAAAGTTTCTGTTTAAAATTCAAAAGATTGACACTGAAAATCTGTGTTTTCCTCCCAACAGTCACTGTACAATTTGGGAATCTTTGAATTTAATATGAGAGGGTAAGTAGCTCTTATTATCTATCATTCATTGTCATTCGTTTCTTTGCACTGCGGCTAAGAATAAGAAGGCTGCAATGTTACTTCCTCATAGTTCAAACTTTTTATGTTGTAAGAAAATAATACAAGACATTTCTCAAAATTCTTGGTGGGTAGAATAAGATCAGAGCCAGAATCCATTCTGATGTGAAATTGTGCTTTCCATTGAATGTGAAGTCTAACTAATATTTAAGAAAACCATGAATTTGATCCTCCAAAGTTATATGCATCATCACATTAGTCTTTCAAGCATTTTAGTCACCAAATTTTTCCATCAAAGATTCTTTTTGTCACTACTATAATCCTTCAAAGGTTTTTATCACTGAAATATGCTTTCAAATGTTTTAACTATCACCAAATTTGACCCGTAAAGAGATTTTCTTTCACCACTTTATTTCTTCATAAGAACCATCATGCTGATAATTTAAATCTCTTGGATTAATTTGGTGACAGATTAAATCCTTAGAGAATTAGTTTAGTGACAAACTCTTTGTAGGACCAAGACAGCAATGTATTAAATTTGAGACTATTTTGGTAACCAAAATTTTTGTTAAGACATGATAATACCTATAACTTTGGAGGATGAAATTGAGAAGTAAGCCAGTTTATGATTAATCTTGTGACTCCAATCGTACGAGGATTATTTCACTTCATTTTTTCTCATGTTTGAATAGGGGCTCTGTTATAAAGTTTCTAAAGGACTTGTGCAATAACACAGACATTGACTGCACCAACTTGTTGACCTCTTTCACAGGTTGCATTCATGTTCTTATTTAGCTATTAATCCTCAGGGACACCCCCTGGCCCCCCTCCAACCGCATAAAGTAAATCTCTATATTTAACACTTTGTTTCCCTATATTAACCACACTATTATGCTTTCAGGCCCAAACTGCTGTTTGAACCCTTCCATTGTAAATGTTTTTTTGGATCATGAGCCTCAGTCAACAGCAACAAAGAACATGATCCATCTATCTCAGAGTAAGTGGTCCTATTTCCCTAATTTAAATTTTATGTAGACACCAATATATCCTATACTTCATGATGAAAAGGAGGCATATTACTTATTAGCATAGATGTTGAAAATTTAACTGATAACAACTGTTAATAAGAATAATTTTTGTTTTTCATATGAGGGGATATGAATTTTAATCACATATGGATATCAGTGATCAGAGAAGGAACCACTTCAATGTTTGATTACGAGAACCGAGATGAGAACATAAAGCACTATGGACAACCCACTCCTCCAGCATATGACATGACAAGACTTCCAAATGACCTTCCTCTCTTTCTGAGTTATGGAGGGGCTGATGCTCTCTCTGATGTTAAGGATGTGCAACGTCTATTAGAAATTCTTAAAGATCACGATGCAGATAAGCTTGTAGTGCAGTACAGAAACGATTATGCTCATGCAGATTATGTTATGGGTGAAAATGCTTACCGAGATGTATATGAACCTCTTATATCTTTCTTTAGGCTTCAGTGATATCTAGTAAAGAATACTCCTTATAGAATTTTATCATTACCTGTCTCTAAATCATAGAATTGAATAGCACAGAAATGTCAGTATGTAATTTTACAGAAGATGATATTATTAATGGAAATTCCTATAATCTTTCTTCAGTGTGTTATCAAAAGCTGGATTAATCTGATTTCTGATCTATAATTATAATCCTGATTTTACAGTATTTCTTGTGGAGTAAATTCTTTCTTTCTCTGTTTTTTTTGGTATTTTTTTTATGGAACAATTTTTAGCAATTCTTGAATGTAGCTTCACAAGATCTACAGCCAGCCTAGGCTTGGTACAAAATCACAAACTCCTTGGGATCGAATTTCTCATATGCTATAACTAGCACAGCTTAGTTCCAAGACAACATATATCTTGCTATTAAGAACTAATGACTATTTCTCAAATGGCCATAAAAAGCTTTAAGAAGAATGAGTCATGCAGTTATGCTCTAGGCATAGTTACTCATACTAGCAAAACAGCATTGATTTGATGAACCTGTGTTGTAATGGTTTGACTCATGGCTCATTTCCCTTGTTTAAATATAGCCATGTGGAAGTTCACTTTGTTTATGGATTCAATTAGACTTGTCTAGAGTTTTGTGCCTTGCAAGATAATCAAAGGGATTTTGTTTTCTTCTTTTCCTATTCATGTTAAGTTGCTATGCTCATACTGGCAGGACCACACTATGGAATCAATCTTGGATTTGCAATTGTGAGGGATTTGGTGAGTGCAGCAATTAGTGACGCACGATATTATTTCTGATTCAAAAGTTTTGTTAAGGCCTTGGAGAAGGGAAAATAATAAAGGTGCAAGACCATGCTAACAAGGCTAAAAGAAACTAAAAATCCTGATATTGTTGTTGATAAAGAAGTGGTTTAATTTGTGTGATAAATGAATGATGATATCTCAAACAACCGGCCAGCTTCATTTTAATACACACAAAGAATTATTCCATTCCTCTAAAGCGAAGGGTGTACTACAGAAAATAATGTACAATTATAGTAGTTGATGGAAAAATTAACAGTTGAAATTGTGATTAAATACATGTACACAAGTTCGAAAGTATAGAGTTGTTAAAATTATATTTTATCCACTTAAGTGGTTCATGCTCTTTTTGGGGGATCTTGGGCACTCGTTGTGCATAGGACCACGAAATTTCAGCATAGGAGTCTGAAATATGTGAAACATTATAGGTTTGGAATGGTAAAATATAAATATAAGGCGTTTTTCAACAAGCAGACTTCCCATTGATGAAAAGATAGATCCGTCACATTTAAAAGATATATTATGGACTTAGAGAATCTAGCTGACTTGAAGTATATAAGTAAAGGTCCCACACTGTGCATGAGACTCCAAAATCTTGAAAATTTAAAGTTTATCTTCTTGGCCAGTAATGCCCAAGGTCAGCCTCAATTAAAAGAAAAAAAATTATTGTATGATTTGGTCTGCTCTCAATAAATCTTTATATAGTTGAGTTTTATAAATGTTTTTGTAAATTGAAAAATTCACCTGTTTAATAGAGATTAATTAAGATTATAGACATATGAATGATTTAAAACTAAGTAATAATTCCTTCAGCTAAAGGTGCTTAAGATACCGAGATCAGCTAGAGCAAATAATTGAAGATAAGGAATATAAAAATTATCGTTTGGAATCTTATGACTACTTCAGTTGTTTCTCTGGAACATTCTCCCCATGCACACCGAGACTCTGGTACCCCTAAATGTTACTTCATTAAAGGATGCTTTTTCTTTTCATAACTCTTTTTTTTTCTTAGGTCAAAACAGATTTCCTCTATCCTACTATTACTAGGTTGTAGACTAATTTCTTTTGTGGTACGTAACTGTTGCTGTTTTAAAAGAATTTTTTATATAAAAAAATTAAATATAAATATTTTTATTAAATAGATTATTTTTTGCAACAAAGTTTTATATTACTATTTTTAACTTTGTTGATAAATTTGATTTGAAAGTTTGATAGGAGGTTTTATAGAAAAACTATCAGTTAAAACCCAATAGAGATAGTTCTACCGGGGACAAATATGGCACGTGTAGACACAACTTCACATGTACAAATTCAAGTTGAAAAAATATTTTTAATCTCTTTTTCTATTTATTTTTATTTTTAGTTTTTTTTATATGTTTTTTATTTTTAATCTTTTATAAATTATTTTTTTAGTTTTTTAAAATTAGTTTCAATTGTTAAGTAACGATTTAGTGAATATAAATTATATGTAAAATTTTTGTTTAAATTATTTTTTATAAATTTTAATTATTACAAATTTTTTAGGAGTCTAAATGTTTTATAATATTTTAATAGTTTTAAAAATTTAATTTTGAAGTATTTTTTTAACATTTTTTATGGGTTTAATATGCTAAAAAAATTTACACTGATTAAAAACTACGCACAAACTCATACATCAAATTTTGAAGTATAAATTTTATTTATTATATTATCATTTAATAGTTAAAATTAATGACAGAGATTATAAATAAAATAAAATAATTTATAAAAAAATTAAAATAATAATAATTTCATTTTAAATTAAAAATAAAAAAACTAAATAAATATTTTATCCAAAATTCTAACTATGTCAAGTTACATATGGTTTGATTGTAACGACAAAATTATTCACATACACCTACTACTAATATATATTAAAAGAAAAAATAAATATAAAATATAATTAATAATAAGATGTCACAAACTCTAAAAAAATTAACAAAAGTGATTTTTATAATTATAAATATAAATTAAGTTAAATTGTTTATTTGATTTTTATAATTATATAAATTTTTATTTTTTAATATTTATATTTAAAAATTAT